>JABWTJ010001184.1:0-109427 GCA_016801875.1 Solanum sitiens | reverse complement strand
ACGGCAGAAGAAGAGTCAGATGAGGAAGAGGTTCCTACCCAAGAACCTCTACAGCAATCGGAGCCAATTGAAGTTAGAAGACAGAGACGAGCGATCCAAAAGCCCGCTCGTTTCACTGACATGGTAGCTTATGCACTTCCAGTTTCAGATGAAGATGTTCCATCCACCTACCCAGAGGCCATACGAAGTTCAGAAAGTGGCAATTGGGCAGGTGCAATGGAAGAGGAAATGCAATCCCTCAAGAAGAACATGACGGGGAAGTTGACACAACTACCGATAGGCAAGAAGGCAATTGGATGCAAATGGGTATTTGCAAAGAAAGAAGGATTTCCCGATAAAGACGATGTTCGCTACAAGGCAAGGTTGGTAGCTAAAGGCTACGATCAAAGGGAGGGAATTGATTATAATGAGGTATTTTCTCCAGTTGTTAAACATTCCTCCATTAGAATTATGTTGGCCTTGGTAGCGCAGTTGAATTTGGAGCTAGCTCAACTTGATGTGAAGACCGCGTTCCTACACGGTGATTTGAAGGAGGAAATCTATATGACTCAGCCAGAAGGAAATAAGGTTGCTGAAAAAAAGAATTGGGTTTGCAAACTTGTCAAATCATTGTACGGACTGAAACAATCTCCGAGACAGTGGTACAAACGATTTGATAGTTTCATGAAGGGTCAGAAGTACAAGAGAAGCAAATACGATCATTGTGTGTATTTGCGCAGGCTTCAAGACGGTTCCTACATCTACTTACTCTTATATGTTGATGATATGCTGATTGCAGCAAAGAGCCAAACTGAGATTGACAAACTGAAGGCTCAATTGAGTAAAGAGTTCGAGATGAAGGATTTGGGAGAAGCCAAGAAGATTCTCGGCATGGAGATAAACAGGGACAGAGAGAGAGGCAAGCTTTGGCTGTCACAGAAGCAGTATTTGAAGAAGGTACTAAGACGTTTCGGTATGCACGAAGATACAAAACACGTGAGTACCCCACTTGCTCCTCATTTGAAACTGAGTAGCCGGTTATCTCCGACGACTGATGAAGAGCGAGAATACATGGCGAAAGTCCCGTATGCAAATGCAGTTGGAAGCTTGATGTATGCAATGGTGTGTACGAGACCAGATATTTCACAGGCTGTTAGTGTTGTTAGCAGGTACATGCATGATCCAGGCCAGGGTCATTGGCAAGCTGTGAAATGGATTCTACGGTATCTGCAAAATACCGTAGATATTGGATTGGTATTCGAGCAGGATAAATCACTTGGTCAATGCATAGTTGGATACTGTGATTCTGACTATGCAGGTGATTTGGATAAGCGACGATCTACAACTGGCTATTTGTTCACTTTAGCAAAAGCGCCAGTTAGTTGGAAGTCTACTTTACAGTCAACGGTGGCTTTGTCTACGACAAAGGCAGAGTATATGGCGATTACAGAGGCTGTAAAGGAGGCGATTTGGCTTCATGGGTTGCTTAAAGACTTGGGAGTTGGTCAGAAACAACTTGAGGTTTATTCTGACAGTCAGAGTGCTATTCATTTAGCAAAGAATCAAGTCTTTCATGCACGGACGAAGCACATTGATTTTCGCTATCACTTTGTGAGGGAAATTCTCGAAGAAGAGGAGATACTTCTGATGAAGATTCATACTACGGAGAATCCCGCAGATATGCTGACCAAGGTGGTTACAAAGGCCAAGTTTGAACACTGTTTAGACTTGGTCAATGTCCTGCACATTTGAATTTGGCGCCTCACGGCGCAAATTTGGAAGCAACGTGAAAACTGCTTTTATTATTTGTTTGTTTGAGAAGATTTGTATTTGGTGGGACTGGATATTAAGCCAAGGTGGAGATTTGTTGACTCTTTGGCCTAATTATTTAGTCCCACATCGGAGTTTTATGTATTGTGAAGGAGAATTTGGGTTATAAAAGAACCCCTCATCCTTCATTGTAAAATGCACCATTTGTAATCTCTTCTCTCTATCTAATAAAAGTAGGCTGCTTTGAGCGGTGCTTGGAGATTAAGCTTTCGCGGCTGAACTCCATTATTAAAATTGTTCGGTCTCTTTTCTCTTCTTTTCAGTTAATATTCGATATTATTTGTCGGGTATCTTTGTTAGTGTTCTGTCCGGTTCAGTTCATTTGAACCGGTTCATTTCACTAAAGTTGTTCCGTTTTGTAGGGAAATTACCCGAATTTCCCAACAAGGCAAACTTACAAATGGTTTTTCTTTGGGTGGGGGGAATGAAATTAAAGGTGCTTAGATAGAAAGAAACTTAAAAGTCAACCAATAACTAGAGGCAGAGCTAATATAATGTAACTTGTTCGGGATTTCACTTTAATTTGGGAATGGATCTTACAATCCTCGAAAAGGAAGCTATTTGAATTTTAATAAACAATTTATAGAGATTATTACACTTATATTGAAATCAAATATTACTATTATTACAAAAATACTTTTCTTTGTTATTATTATTATTTTCTTGACGCAAATTATATCCTTGAGAAGAAATTATGGCGGCTATTTGGATTTTACATCTCATTATGCTTTCGGTTTAAACAAATTCACCTTCTAATTAATCATATTATATTCTAGTCAAATCATCTGAAAATTTTGAACTTTTAGTTTTTCATTCCATTAATAGACTGATATACACAATATACAAGCAATGCATCAAATCCTATTCGTGAATAATTTAACTTTATTTGGATGATCAATAAATTAATTAGAGTAGTCAACACTATAGTTCATGAGCTAATACCATGGCAAGTTGCTTTCCGCTCATAAAGGTAACTTCATATATACTTCCGTATCATTTGAGATACGCTATAATACCGATGTTCGTGTACAATTATATGAATTAGAGTTTAAAAAGTTGTTAACTAGTTATGTCAATACCCACAGAAATTAAAAAAAGAAAATTGTCATCCCCTGCAATACTTCAATCAGAGATCATTAGTCTGCTTTTGTAGAATGAACTTGCATTTCCAAGGCTTGCTTTTCCAATCTTTATGGAAAAGCATACAAGGGATGGAAGATGTTCTTTTGGACAAGTATATATATAATGTCAAATGATAGTTTCTGGTGAATAAAAACAAGAAGCATCGTACTTAGTCCAAGACGAATATTGAGAAATTAAAGATGATTGGTAGCGGAAAATTATCTCTTAATGGTCTAGTGCTGAGAATAATAGCAGCAATATTTGTCTGCTTGACAGCAACGGCTGTAGCAGTTAACGTTCGTAATCCTAATTATGCTGATGCCTTAACAAAGAGTATTCTCTTCTTCGAGGGACAAAGGTCTGGTAAATTACCCCCTAACCAGCGCGCGACTTGGAGAAAGGATTCTGCTCTTCTTGATGGAGCTGACAAGGGTGTAAGCATACATAAAATATGATACTAGTTCCTTCTATCTCAATCAAAGCGTCTTACTTTTTTTTAGTCTGTTTAAAAAAAAATGTCACTTCCTATATTCAGTAGTAACTCTTTAATTCCGTTAACTTACTTGGCATTTTTAAGAACACTTGATTCAAATGACATTTTGGTACATTATATACATTTGATTGATTCAGAGGGAATTTTTTTTCAGGTGGATTTGGTAGGTGGGTACTATGATGCTGGTGACAATGTCAAGTTCCACTTTCCAATGGCTTTTACAACGACCATGTTGGCTTGGAGTGTGGAGCAGTTTAAAAATTCAATGGGACCAGACTTGCAACATGCCATGGAGGCTATCAGGTGGTCGACGGATTATTTCTTGAAGGCAACAAACATTCCCAACGTGGTATATGCACAAGTAGGTAATGCGGAGGGCGATCACAACTGTTGGGAAAGGCCTGAAGATATGGACACTCCTCGTACTGCTTTTGCAGTTACCGCACAAGCTCCTGGTTCTGAAGTTTCTGCTGAAATTGCTGCTGCTCTAGCTGCTGCTTCCGTGGTTTTTAAGCGCACTGATCCCGCATATTCCAAATTGCTTGTCAACAGAGCTGTTCAGGTAACAATAAGCTACTAGCCATCAATTTTTTTTTTGAAATATATTCACTTTGCCATGACTACTAATATTTGGAAACAGAGGAAGTCTTATTAATAAGACAACTAAAGTGTTCCTTTTCGGTACTACCAAACAGTTGAGGTGAAAATAATGCTATTGTTTTTGCGCGAATTTCAGGTTTTTGAATTTGCAGATAAATACAGGGGATCTTACAATGATCACATAGGATCTTGGGTGTGCCCATTCTATTGTGATTACAATGGATACAAAGTAAGTATGAAGGCTTAATAATATTCAAGTTGTTTTGACATTCAGCAAGGTCTTAAAATTCCTAGTTGAACAGGATGAATTGCTTTGGGCTGCTGCGTGGCTCCTCAAAGCTACAAGAAAGCCTATGTATTGGATCTACGTCAAACAAAATATAATAAACTTCAAATCAGACATGGAAAGCGGCTTATCAGAATTCGGATGGGATGCCAAGCATGCTGGTATCAATGTGCTTATCTCCAAGGTTTATTAACTAGCTAGAGCAAACTCTTATTTATTCTGCATATATATCTTTGATTCAATCTAACATCTTTCACTTTTGTGGACATTACTACAGTTTGTTCTCGATAACCCTTCTAATGCTAACCCCTTCCTTCCATACGCTGATACATTCGTCTGCAGTGTATTGCCTGAATCTCCCACCAATACAGTCAGATACACTCCAGGTATAGTTCCCCGCCCCCCTCCTGTTATCTTCAACTTTAAAAGCGAAAAATGATTATACTAATTGTTTCATCCTCAATTCTTTTTGCAGGTGGATTCATTTACAAATCAGGGATATGTAATATGCAAAATCCTACAGCTCTGTCATTTCTACTTCTTACCTATGCGCGCTACATGAAGAGCAGAGTCATTCGTTGTGGCAACATTGATGTAACTCAAAAGATGCTCATTCGTTTTGCAAGAAGCCAGGTATTGTAGTGTGTTCTACATATTAGAATAACAACGAAATCGTGACAAATTTGAAAGAAACTAATAAACTAACGGAGGTACATATGATATGATGACTGCAGGTGAATTATATTCTTGGGATAAATCCAATGAACATGTCATACATGGTTGGGTTTGGAACAAAATTTCCTCAAAGAATACACCATAGAGGAGCTTCATTGCCGTCTATCGATCAACATCCAGAGAAGATGGGATGCAAAGAAGGGACACCATATTTCCTCAGTGAAAATCCAAATCCCAACTTGCATATAGGGGCAGTGGTTGGAGGACCTGATGTCAAAGATTATTTTGTTGATTCTAGACCTAATGCTGCCCAGTCAGAACCAACTACATATGTAAACGCACCTCTTGTTGGCCTCTTAGCTTATTTTAAAGCTCATCCTTAGTCCTGAATACTTTTGGACATAGTAACTCAAATATGTACAGATTATTGAAATTTCCTCTCATTTTGTCAAAAGTGTACCTTACTGGAACTTCAGGCAGAGAGAAGGGGTACAACTTAGAAGCATAGAGTGTCTGATAATCTTTTTGTATTTTATCTTTCACTCTTGAAACTTGTAGTATTATTACTTGTGTGTTTCTATACAAGGAATTAAAGAAAATTTGCATCATTTATATGTTTTTGCTACTCTTTTGAAATATACAAAACATCACCTAAAAGTAATTGGCTACATATACTTCTTACTTGGCCCTGGATCTTGCTTAATGTTTTAATCGCAAAAGCTGAAGAAATAGTAGAATAATTAAGTTGCGTATCACTGTGACCATTCTACGTTTGTCGCACCAGATATTCTATTGCATAATCTCATATTATCAGATATCACTTAAAAGTACAAGCATGTTATTTTATTTATGAGAGAACATTTTTGAAAAATAAATGGGAGAAATAGTTTTCTAGTTTTTTATCAAATCTTTTTATTTTATGTTTTGTTTTAACACGGAAATTTTTCATTTTTAGACATAAAAAATGTTTAAAGGCTATTTCTTCTATTCAAATCGTAAGAGGGAATGAAATCTCAATAATTTCCTCGTGCATAAAACAATTCTTCAGCTCCGGCTTCTAGTTTATTTCAAGAAATTAAGATCTCTTGGATATTTACAAACTTAATAGAAGAAAAATAATTTTTTTTCAAATCTTTTATATATAAAAACAACTGTTTATTATAAATACTCTAGAACTTAAAACTAAGTAAAATTTGTTAGTGCCTGCAAAACCAATTCTTTCATTTATATCACTGTGCTAGACACTTATTTAAAAAGTGAGAAATTTGATTATGATATCTCAATTTTTGAAATAAAATATATATATTTATAAACTATTTACTATAAGTTATAATTGACAATTCAAAATAACTAATAGATATATGAAAATTTTAGGTTAAAGGTATAAATTGAAACAGAGGAGTAATAACATTCTTTCTGGGGAAGGTGTATTAAAAGAGACAAATAAGTTATTCAATTAGGTTATAGTCCTTTAAGTCTTAAATATTGAGTAAAAGTGACAAATGAATAAATAATATTTATTAGGTTAAAATATACTTTTTCAAAAGCCCCAAACTTTTTACTTTTACACTTTTACCTCTATATTTTTTATCTTAAAATATCTAAATTTTACCAAATAGACCAAAAAAAAAAAGGGCGCTAAACTTGGGATCATCATTCCAACGATTCTCTTCTCAACGGCAAGTACATTTTTCAATCTTTTCTTCTTCTTCTTCTTCTTCATCTTCATCTGCAAAAAAAAAAGTGCTTTTATTAAGAAGATCTATCAAAAAAAATTTATCAAAAAAGAATGTCAAAATATATATATGTTTGAGTTTTTTGAGACCCAAATTTTTTTGTATTGCATTTGTTTTGTTTGAGCTTTGAATAAACTAAAAAGAGCATTATTAATAAGTAAAAAAAAGTACTTTGTGTCCATTTTTAAGTTGTGTTTAGTGAACTCAAAGTGGTTATTTCAGTCAACAACTTTCGTAGTTGTCCGGGCGACTGTCGAAGTTGTCCATTGAAATAGTTAAATGTTCATGTTGATGTCCAACAACTGTCTTTAGTTGTCCGGCGATAATAGAAGTTGTCTCAACAACTAGTGGAGTTGTCGACAACTGTGTTCTGTTGTTCAATCGAAGAATAATAAATTTCTAAAGCTACTAAAATTTTCTTACTATTGTTGATAGTTGTGAAACAACGAAATAGGTGTAAAAACAAGTAGTAAATATTTTTTAGTGATTTCAAATTTGTTTGAGGAATGTCTCACTAGTTGAAATATTGTGTGATGTCTTTAGATATTGTGTTCATCTATGGAAGATCAAATAATAATAGCAGTGGATTTACATGGTGCATGGGTAGAGAATCCTACACGTTATACTTGGCGATCAAAGGGTGGAGAATTACTACCAATAAAGATAAGTGAGAATGTTACGTATAATGAGTTGGTTGAGATCATTATTTCTAGGTTTGAGTTGAATTGTGATAAAGATGATCTGTGTATTACTTACATGCTTGGCTTTATTGACAAACAAAAGGGAGCTCCTTCTAGGATAAGGAATGATCGTGATTTACAATTTTTTTTGGATGATCGAAGTAGGCCTATTTTAAGAATATCAGTGGTTGAAAAGATGACAGAGACAACAAATTCAGTTGCAAATGATGAAGAACATCATATTACTATTGATATTCCCATGAACGAGAACGCTTCTCAACATTGTATACCAACACAAGGCCACATGGATGATGACGGCACAGGTTTTTATAAAGGTAAATTTTTTAAGGACAAGCGAGAATTAACTAAATTGTTGAAGCTTGCTTCTGTGAAGAAAGATCAAAGACTGAAATCAGTGAAGAGTTCTAAAGATGTGTATTGTGCTAGATGTGTAGATCAAAATTGTGATTGGTGGTTGAGAGCAACAAAACTTCAAAGTTGCAATAGATTTGAAATTAAACGATACCGCAACATTCACTCATGTGGAGCACAACATGTTACAAGTCATCATCCACATGCTTCAGCAGAGGTCGTTGCAGAATACATGCTACCTAGTTTCTTGAATGGAAAAGGTCCATCTACAAAAGATATAAAAACTATTGTTCAAGCAGATTTGGGCTGCAAGATTAGCTATTGGAAGTGTTTAAAAGGCAGTGAAATTGCAAAGGCTATGATAAAAGGGACACCGGAGCATGGATATGCAGTTTTAGAAGGTTACCGTCATATGCTTATGACTGTAAATGAAGGAAGCAAGACATCTCTAAAACTTGATAACAAGGGAAGGTTCAAGTATCTTTTCGTATCGTATGAAGCTCGGATTAGAGGGTTTGTGCATATGAGATAAGTCTTAGCTGTTGATGGTACATTTTTAAGAGGTCGTTACAATGGAGTTTTGTTGTCTGCTGTCGCACAGGATACAGAAAATCATATCTTTCCTGTTGCAATTTGTGTAGTAGATAAAGAGTGTGATGCTGCATATGAGTATTTTTTTGAGAAACTCTTAGACATAGTCCCTGATACTTCAGAGTTGTGCATATTTTCTGATAGACATCCAAGCATAGGAAAAGCATTATCAAAGTTTTACTCTGAAGCGCACCACGGGTGTTGCACGAGGCATCTTGGTGAGAATGCTCGTACAAATTTTCATTGTGGAGACTTTCTTGGTCATTATTATCATGCAACAAAAGCATTTCGAAGAGATCTGTTCCATGATCATTTTGAACAAATTAGAATTATCAATGCAGAAGTCGCGAATTATCTTGAAAATGTTGGATTTCACAAATGGAGTAGAGCATATTTTCCAGGAAATAGGTAAATTTTCAAACATAAATATTGCAGTTTTTTCAGCAACTGCAGTAGTTGTTTCAGCAACTACAGTAGTTGTTTCAGCAACTGCAGTAGTTGTTTCAACATCTGTAGAAGTTTTTGTTAGCAAATTCGCAATATTTATTTAAAAATTAACAATACTTTATATTTTAGTTTCTTGATATTTTTTATTTTTTATATTGCAGGTATGATGTATTGGCTTCAAATATTGCGGAGTCTGTTAATGCAATGTTCAATGAAGCAAGAGAATTTCCCATTACTGCCCTGTTGAATGATATAAGTAAAAGATGGTCAGAAATTTTTTATGAGAGACGAATGACATATGCTAAGTTAAAAATCACTTTTGTCCCTTCAGCTGAAATCAAAATAATGACTAACAAGAATCTGGGAAATAAGTTATTGGTTCATCAAATTGATGAAGATACCTTCAGTGTCACCGCAGACAATGAAATTGCAATGGTCCATCTTCGAAGCAAAATGTGTTCGTGTCGAGAGTTTGATTTGGACAAAATACCTTATCAACATGCCATGGCAGCGCTCAGGCATAAGTTTGGAGATGAATATGGCAAGATGATTTACAAGTTTTCCTCTCCATATTATAAGATAAAGTCGTATATACTTGCATATGCAGATTCAATTTATCCGGTGCCAGCTGAAGAATTTTGGAATCTTTCTCCAGAAATTTTAGGGAGCGTAATACCTCCACATGAAAAGAAAACTAAACGGGGAAGAAAGCAGATGAAACGGGTACCTACTATAGGAGAAGTCGTTTCAAAGAAGAGAAACAAATGCTCTTTATGTAAAAGATTTGGCCACAAAAAAACCACATGTCCTACCAAATCAAATGGAGTTGCATAAACATGTAATGGTTTACTTTCATGATTTTTTGTCGTATTTATAATATGTACTTAATGATATTGAAGGGTCAAGTCCTTCAAACAACTGCATTAGTTGTCCAACGATTTGGAAGAGTTGTCCAACAATATTGGAAGTTGTCTAGCAATTTTGCATAGTTGTCTTATTAATAATTAAGGATCGATATAGTCGTTTAATAATAAAGGACGATCGATCTAGTCATTTTGTGAATTATTAAGTATAAACTGAGTTGTTTAATAATAATCGAAGATTCATTTAGTGATTTTGTAATCTTCTAAGTATAAATGTAGTCGTTTAATAATAATCGAAGATTCATTTAGTGGTTTTGTAACCTTCTAAGTATAAATTTAATCGTTTAATAACAATCGAAGATCGATATAGTCATTTTGTGAATTATTAAGTATACATTTAGTCGTTTAATAACAATCGAAGATTCATTTAGTGGTTTTGTAATCTTCTAAGCATAAATTTAGTCGGTTAATAATAACCGAAGATTCATTTAGTGATTTTGTAACCTTCTAAGTATAAACTAAGTCGTTTAATAATAACCGAAGATTCATTTAGTGGTTTTATAATCTTCTAAGTATAAATTTAGTCGTTTAATAACAATCGAAGATCGATATAGTCATTTTGTGAATTATTAAGTATAAACTAAGTCGTTTAATAATAACCGAAGATTCATTTAGTGGTTTTGTAATCTTCTAAGTATAAATTTAGTCGTTTAATAACAATCGAAGATCGATATAGTCATTTTGTGAATTATTAAGTATAAACTAAGTCGTTTAATAATAACCGAAGATTCATTTAGTGGTTTTGTAATCTCCTAAGTATAAATTAGTCGTTTAATAATAATTGAAGATCGAAATAGTCATTTTGTGAACTTTTAAATTTAGTCGTTTAATAACAATCGAAGATCGATATAGTCATTTTGTGAATTATTAAGTATAAACTAAGTTGTTTAATAATAACCGAAGATTCATTTAGTGATTTTGTAATTTATTAAGTATAAATTTAGTCGTTTAATAACAATCGAATATTCATTTAGTGGTTTTGTAAATTCTTTTTGCTCCATTCCATTTTTGACCATATGGATAAGGCCTTTCACCCTTACAGTATTTGAGCATTTCAGTGTCTATCTCAAACAATGTGAGCGCATCATGCAATGGTGGAACACCATCCACTAAACTCTTATCACTCAAATTCTTGTACTGAGCATGCAAGGTGTTGTAGAAATTTAGATCCAAAATTAGATCTGTTTGGTTATAGTGTTTAGGAAACCAAATCTGTCTCTTACGCATAAGACACAAGATCTCATCAACATGCTACAAAAATAAAGTTGACAGTCAATTAAATATCGGAAAAGGCTCAAAAATACCCTTAAACTATCTGAAATAGCTCATATATACCCTTAAACTATATTTGGCTCAAAACTACCCTTCCCGTCAAACTATTGGATATAAAATGCCCTTCTAATTAACGAAAATTGTTAATGCCATGTGGATGCCACATGAATGCCACATGGCATGCCAATAGGATTCCACTGCCACGTAGACTAAATAAAAAGGGTCAAAAATACCCTTAAACTATCCGAAATAGCTCATATTTACCCTTAAACTATATTTCGGCTCAAAACGACCCTTCACGTTAAACTATTGGGTCAAAAATACCCTTCTTATTAACAAAAGATGTTAAATGTCATGTGGATGCAACATTGCATAACAATAAGGTTCCACTGCCACATAGACTAAATCCCTAAATCCTAATTACTCCCCCCCCTCCCTCATTTCATTATTTCGAGAAACGATATATTCACCCGTTCTCCCTCATTTAGCTGCTAGGGTTTCACAGTTCTCTTCATCGCTGGGTTTCAAAGTGGATATTCTTGGTTGTAGGTTAGTAAAACTTTTTTCTTATTTTATTGTGTTTACAAATCAACTTTGAAACTTAGCTCCGAAGAAAGTTAAGAAACCTTGGCCGCGAAATGACGGGAAAGTTGTGAAATTCTAGCTATCATACTTATAAATCGTAAATATAATAAAATAAGAAAAAATATTTACTAACCTACAAGCATGAATATCCACTTTGAAACTCAGCCCCGAAGAAAGCTACGAAGCCTTAGCTGATAGGGGAAAGTTGTGAAATCCTAACTATTATGCTTTGAAATCATAAACATTATGAAATAAGAAAAAAGTTTTACTAACCTACAACCAAGAATATCCACTTTGAAACCCAACGATGAAGAGAACTGTGAAACCCTAGCCGCTAAATGGGGGAGAACGGTTGAATATATCGTTTCTGGAAATAATGAAATGAGGGGGGGGGGGAGTAATTAGGATTTAGGGATTTAGTCTATGTGGCAGTGGAACCTTATTGTTATGCAATGTGGCATCCACATGACATTTAACATCTTCTGTTAATAAGAAGGGTATTTTTGACCCAATAGTTTAACGTGAAGGGTAGTTTTGAGCCGAAATATAGTTTAAGGGTATATATGAGCTATTTCGGATAGTTTAAGGGTATTTTTGACCCTTTTTATTTAGTCTACGTGGCAATGGAATCCTATTGGCATGCCATGTGGCATTCATGTGGCATCCACATGGCATTTAACAATTTCCGTTAATTAGAAGGGCATTTTTGATCCAATAGTTTGACGGGAAGGGTAGTTTTGAGCCAAAATATAGTTTAAGGGTATATATGAGCTATTTCAGATAATTTAAGGGTATTTTTGAGCCTTTTCCAATTAAATATTAATAAATAAATAAAATTAAATAAATAAAAATTAGTAATATTTACCTTGCACTCAAACAAAAAATATGGATCAGTCATATTCACAAAGTCTTGATGATTGAATTTTCCACTCAAATACATTTTTCTTTCCTTTTCCTTCTTGCTAATGAAGACATTAAAAGCTTCTCTTTTCTCCACATCAAGAGGTTTGTACAAATCCACTTTCAATTTGTTCTTCTTTGCATCTTTTACCTTGGCCAACCTTCTTTTTAATGCAGGAGTGTAAGGAGATTTTCTTGCATAGCTCGGATATATAGTCCTCTTTGTTGACAAGGATCTTACTTCATTCAAAAGGATTTCATACTTATCACAACATGTCTCACATTTGCAACAACATTCAACATTGGAGGCATTCACATTTGTTGTTTTTATCACACCAGGAGTATCCTCCCCCCTACCAAGATCAGCTTGATATGAGTCACCTTTTTCTACATCACCAAAAGATCTATAAGTATCAAAAGCAATCTGACCATCACCGCCCCTCTCAACACCATAATCTCTCACAACACTATTTTCTCCACCTGTTATACAAAGACCCTCTTCACCAATAGTTATATTCAGCTTCATAGTTTTTACAAGTGCCAATTCCGCTTTTAAAACATCAATTTTTGGATCAGAACTATCTTCATAGGGCTCAATATTTTGAACAAAAATTTGTTCTTTCTCTATGTTTGTTGGAAAAATAAAAGGGTGAACAACCTAATTGTGCATCTGCATTTCAATTGTCAAACAATAAGTTTAGTTATATGTAATTGTGGAAACAACTTCTACTGTTGTTGGACAACTGATGAACAATTGAAGTAGTTGTGGGAACATCAAATTCAAAATAACTAATTAATTATCTAACAACAACTTTATGTAGATATAATCTTACTTGTTCTTTTGTCTGATAAATAGGATCAACATTTGTTTTGTATGCGGGTGTTGCAGCCATCCATTTAATCATTCTTGGGATTGTTCTTTCTGATGAAGAATTCTTGGCAAAGCGTTGAATTGACGGAATAGCTTCAAATGCCCAAGCCTACAATATACCATTAGAAGTATCAAATATACATAATAAAAGTCAAGTAATAATTTAACTCATAAAATAAAAATAGTCGATTTAATTACTTACAGCGAACGCCCATGGAAAGCCATGAAGATTGTATGGAGATTTGGTTGAGTCTAGCTTTTTCAAAATATACTCAATGGTAACATCAAAGCTTTCTCGACCTCATGGATATGAATCAAACACACTTTTTTCGATGCCATCTTTAACCAATTAATGTTTATCTTCTTCTCTGCACTTTTTGAACACAATATACAATGCACAAACCAAACCATACTAATAGCAACCTTTTGCTTTTTGGTTAAGCTTGGATCACACATTTTTTCTATGAAAACAGCAGAATTCGGAGATTTACCCACTTTATTAACTAAAATTTCACCTTTTTTTCCAATTTTCGCTAATTGTTGACTTAGAGGAGGAAAAGAATGACATCGAAGTCCAGTCATAATAGTGAATTCATTAATGCCAAAGCAGATTGGCAAACCATTATAATCAATCCAAACCTCTTTTTTCTTTTCAGAAAATATAAGACGAAGATTAAGACCATGTACTAACTTCATTAGAAGTTGTACTGCTACATCTTTATCCAACTTCAAAACGTGACCAAAGCAAGATTTCTTGAAATCATTTTCAATTTTTTGTGCGATTAGAATTTTTCTAAACTCAACAAATTGAACTCCAAAATCGACTCTCGCATTAATTCTAAAATCATAAGACCCAGACACATTCAAGTGAGTCTCAAATTTATACGTACCATTGGAAATTATTTTGACATGATCTGGAGAGGATTCAAGATCTTCTTCTTCTTTTTCAACTGATTGTTCACTTTCACTTTCACTTTCATCACCTTTTTCTTCTCCACTAAATTTATCGCTATCACTTTCACTTCCACTTTCATCACTTTTTTCTTCTCCACCAGATTTATCTCCATCACTCTCATCATCTGTTTCTTTTTCGCTTGAATTTGTGTTATATACGTTATTTTCACTTTCATCACCTTTTTCTTCCTCACTAGATTGGTTTCCACTATTTTCGTCACTTTTTTCTTCTACTAATAAGTTATCGCTGCTCTTACTAGTTATAAGTGTTGCAATACCTCTTTTCTTAGCAGTAGTATAGCTCTCAACGTTTTCTCCAGCAGCTGAATTGGATGAAGATGTTCCAATTCTTTTTCTCTTATTTTGAGGCATTATATCTACACCGAAATAGTTAAAAAGTTAGTAAATGATATAAAATTAACTTAATAGAATCAATAAAAAATGTGTAATTATAGTATATTAAATATCAATAATTATATTATTTGTCCTACAACTAATCAATTGATCAACAACTGAACACAGTTGTCCAACAACTGAACACAGTTGTCTAACAACTGTCGTAGTTGTGAAAATAACTTATCTAGTCGTATGACAACTACATGCAATTGTCGGACCATTTTGCATATGAAAATATGTCTAATTATTTCTATAAACAACTTCACTAGTTATCGGACAACTATGAAAGTTGATGACTGAAATCACTAAATTGTATTGACTAAATCATTAACATAAAATAATTTTATACAGATTAAAAAGCTTTTTTGAGTTAATTTTAACTTCAGACGGAATAAATGCAATGCAAAATAAAAAAAAATATAGATGGATGATAATAATTTTTTCTTTATGAAACCCTAGTTCCAATATTTTGAAATAAAAAAAAAAAAGAAAATTTACCTTGAGATCAGGATAAACACAATAGAAAAATTTGAAGATTTTGAACTTGAAGAAGCTTAAAAGTTGAAATTTTAGTTGCTTCGTCTCCCTGGCCCGTTGTTCCCATTTCCCCTGTTTCCCCTCCTCTAAAGCAAAAAAATTTGAAAGTTCTAAAATTTCCCTTTCAATTTAGTCTTTTAAGTACCTAAATTTTTAAGATTAATAGTTTAAGTACCTAAGTTTTTAAAATAAATAATTTATCCTTTTTTTTAATATTAAAAATCAAAAAATATGTTTATAAGAATAGGGATCCACTTGTCCCTTTTTTTTAATTGAAGACTTGATTGGCATTTTCAGCTCATTTTCTCTTCTTTCTGGGTGTGGCTCTGTGTCAATAATAGAATACGCTGCTGGGTTTCAACTTTGATGAAGTCGTCAAATTGAGAAACAGGCGGCAGAATATGAATCAAAGGGCAGTAGCAAGAGGGAGGCCGTCCGGAACCGATCGCTCTGATTCCTCCTACCGCATGGTCGTCGATTCCAGACTCTCTCCTCTTCTCCATTTCCCTCAACTCCCATGTTTCATTTAAATCTTCTTAAATTCAATTACTGCCAATTGTCTGGTAGGATGCACAAAAGTTGCAAAGGCAAGGTCCCGTCTCGCCAAATTGATCTTCGCTCAGGTTTGTACTTTGAATTTGTTTTGTTACTATTGCTTAAACATCCCTAGTTTTGTCAGAAATGGTTATTTTTGGGCTATTTTTAAGGTGTTGAGATGGTGTTAAATTAGTTTCTCAGTAAGATACCACTAATTCATCATCTCAACTTGAATTGTGCCACCATTGACATTTTAGTTTAGGATCAAATAGGATACTGGGGTTTCCAATCCCTGGTGTTCGATTCGTTCGTGATTGTGTTGTTTCTTTCTTGCGGGAACATTGATATTGATAATTAAAAGTAAAGGGAAGAAAGGAGAATCCGGAGGCTCAACTATTTTATTATCTCGTTTTGAGCATTATAGGCATTATGTTTTGGAATAACAACATTTGAGCATATTGATGTATCATACCACAAAACTTGCGTCATGTGCTGCAGGTAGTCACTCAATTGATTATAGCCGCTAATGTATTTGTTTAATTAATAAAGAAGGATTCTCCCAATAGAGTTTCCGTTACTTCCGTTGCAGTTGGTTTCGTCTCTATTCTAGCAGGGGAACTAGGTTTGCTATTGAATCACATTTGTGAGCTAATCAATTTGGTCATTCACCTTTTAATGGAACATTCTATCTTGTTATAATTAGGTCGAAAGAGAAGCTGATCCTACCTTTTGAAGTTTTATGCCTTTGGGTCGTCGACTTCGATCCTGTTGTCAGTGCCATATCTTGCTATGAGCAATCTGTCATTAGAGGTATGCTAATGTAGTTATTCATTCTGATGAGAAAAATAGGGCTACTAGTTGTTGTTTGAAGGTAGGTAGCTTGTTATAGTTCAACTTTCTCTATTTATGCCCAAAAACGAAAAAAGGTTCCACTTGTCTCTTCCTCTTCCTTATCACTCTATTGCTTCCCCTTTTTACTATCACCATCCCCACCTGCTATTGCCTTTGTATCCTTTGTCAATGATTCCCTGCTCTGTGTTCACCAGTCTCGCCGTTCCCTCTCACTCTATGGTTGCCTCTTTTCAGCATCAAAGTGACAAATTGATATTTTTTATCTAATTGTCCATGAGGTTGGGAAGTGAATTTGGCAGTGTTCCAAATAGCTTTCTTATGGGTTGATTGGTAAGATATGGAAGTAAAAGAATGCCATCAAGCACTAAGTAGGATAACTTATTTGGAGTTCACAAAGTACCATCTTTACAGCCTATCTACTTTTTCATTCCTTCGGAACTAGTCAACTACGTGCGGTGATCCTTTCTCAATTGCAAGAAGTTGGTCATTCTTTTGATTTTATTTGAATTTGCTTCTTTCTTTGATTTCATGCTATCATTTTTGCTTTATTAAAATAATCTAATGATGTTATTGTGTATTTGCTTCCTTCTTTGATATTTTGCAGTCTGTTTTACTTGACCAAAAAGTAATCTAGTGATGCTGTTTTCTAGACTTTCCAAAATTATACAAGTTTGGATACTCTAAAGGTTGCAGCTGTCGTACTGGGTAAGCTTCACATTGCAAATCTGGTTCATCATATGCTGCATACAGTTGATGTATTGACCAAGTGCTTATTCTGCAGGATATGTGGTGCAACTTTTTGCTATTGGTACAACCATTTCTCTTATTAATAACATGGCACCTCCTAAGAGGGTTTCTTGATTATTATTGTAACTCTTGTTTATTCCCAATGTGTTTGACTGACTAAAGAGGCTTCTTATATGCTATGGCTTCAAGGGGATGTTGTTGTAAGTTGCCTTTATAAATGCAACTTCTGAAAGCTTTTCTGATTTAACATTATCTCATGAGCTTTTGACGTGTTCAACCATAGGCTGTTTGTGTATCAGTCCGGTTGCCATCACTTCTTCTTTCCTTTATCAGTAAATCTTGGACTGTTTGCTAATCTATCTATGTGGTTAACTATTTTAGGCTATCATTGTTTACTGAGTGTGAATATGATAAAGAATATTACGCTACATCATGCATCAATAGTTTAACCTTGTATAGGGGAATTCACAATGCTAATTACTAATACTACTGGTAAACTTTCTGAATAGATTACTACACAGTAAATTTGTACTTTTCTCTGCAGCAAGTAGTTCAATATGAATAAAATGTACATTCTGTTTTATCTCTGTAACAGTTTTATCCCAATCACGCAATACATGAGGATAATTAGGGATATAGATGGGGCAGGGCGTGTGGGGGCTGGACAAGCCTTAACCCACAAATAATTTGACGAGCTCAGCGCATTTACGGTTTTTTCATATATTTTCCCTGCCCAACCTGTCACCCGGCCTTGCCCCAACCTTCACCCCGCTCTGCCCCGTTTATGCTTTTATCGTTTTACTCTTTACATTTTACTTTCAGACCCTACTTGTGGGATTACACTGGGTATGTTGTTGTTGCTTACTTTTTACTTTGCGATATTCTCTTTATTTTCTTATTCAGATAATATTCTTTGTTTTCCTTTTGACCATAAATTGTGTCACTGGTACAGTGGATCATGTATGTAGTCTTTAAAATATATGCCCCCTAGCGTAGTAGCATGCACATTATTCACATACTTATTAAGACATAATTTTTTACTAACTTTTTCATAAAATTATCTATTTTCACGCTCACGTCTAACTTTGAGCTCTGTTTTTCTGGTAACTTTCAGCATATTATTCTGCTAAGTTTGTGTAGTTAATGTACACATTACATAACATATTCTTCCTTAAACATTATAATTGAAGGTACAGATACAAAACCAAAAACCCATTTAGTGGTTCCTCAACCAGAAGCTCCTGAACAGATAGAAAGTTAATTTATTTTTATTTTTTAAAAAAAATCCCAGTTTTGCTGAGTATATTGCATTTTATTTAGAGCAAACTGGTACAAGAGGCAGGAAATACCTCAAATACAACAATAGAGACTATCCTACCAAAAAAGGCTATCAGCAAAAAGGATTATTCCCAGCACACCTTTTAAAGGAGTAGAGACTTAACTTACAAAAAAATTGGCTATCATATTTGGTCGTTAAACTAGGTTCATTGGACCGGTTGGAAGCAGCTGGGCCGAGAAGTAGAGGTTGCCCGTTGAGTATACATTGCCAATTATGCTAGCCAATCTGCAAATTGATTAGCCTCCCTATAGCAATGAGCATACTGAGCATTAATCTGGACGAGCATGCTTGAAGTATCATCTATTATCTTATTCAACTTTTACCTGTTAACCTTCCCTTCCCTCAGTGTATTACTCACCAGCAATGAGTCCAACTTGACAACGAAATTAGAGAAGCCATCTTGAACATACTTATTTGTTCCAAACCAGGCTCCTTGAGGTTTTGCTAAATTATGACTGTTGCATTGGATTAATCCATGAGTAAATCCCCTTGGTCATCTCTGAGAGCTCCCCCTATGCCAGCCTTCCTATTGCCATTGTTGAAGCTTCCATCCTTGTTGAGTTTGAAATTACATGCTTCTGGTCTTTGCCAATACACTGTGATGATCTTGGGGATAGGTTGCAGCCTCGCTAGCTTATCATAGAAAAGTGTTCATGGCATTTTTAGCTTGTAATTTGGAAAAGCTTTGCTTGTTGCTGCTTGTTGTCATCTTATTAGTTGTTCCATCTTATATACACTCAACTTTTTCTTCCTTCCATATCTCCAAGAACATGTTTCTTTCAAAAGGGTCCAACATATAATAATATATAGGAAATATGAGGGATTAATTTATGCACATCATTTACAGTTCTTTCTTGCCACCAAGAGTCTGTTAAATATCTAAATGAGATATGGTCTATGCTTAATACCAAGAGTTGAATCAAACAGATGCCAACTATAACTGGCTGCTTTACGTTCACTTAAAATATGATCAATAGTTTTCTTTTCAGGGTCTATGCTGCAGTTACAATGAGAATACACATATCTACCAAACATGGATATGACATCCTCAAAAGGAAGTTTATCCTTCCACAATTTCCAAGTAAGAAAAGACATTTTAGAAGGAACAAAAGAATGTCTGGTAGTTCTTACAAGATGGCAAGCTGTTTTGTTAGAGTACTTTCCACCATTTGTGAGGTCTCAAAATACTTGATCTTCCCTGTATACATTTCCTATTTCAATGTCACTAATGTAAGAAATGATATTATCAAGGAGAAATACATTAATGTAGCCAGATTCTGTTTTCCATTAAGGATGAACTCTTTAGCAGATAGAGCTTGTGATCCCGTCAGGAACCAGATGAGCAAGTTGACCTGTACGAAACCAATTGCCCGCCAAAGATTTGTAAGTAACTGAGTTGATTTGCTGAATCATGTGACCCTCTGCTTTTCCCTAACTTGAACCATATGTGTCCGGCCATGTAATTATGAGTACCATTGTTTATTGATCAAGTGAGATCTATTACAATATTTATGTTTGACAAAAGTTGACCAAAGAGGCATCCAAAAGTGTGACGTGGTGCTCAATGAAATGGGTTGAGAACCTTGAGGTCTCAGGTTTAAATCTCAGTAGAGATGAAAATTATAGGGGATTTCTTCCCATATGTTTTCTCCAGTGACATACCTTTAGGAGGAGTCAAACAGATAGAGTATGAGCACTCTTAATTAGCACAATGTTGCCATAATAGGATAGTAACTTGTCATGCCAGCCATTGAAGCCTCTAAACCACTTTACTAACCATATCATCAAAAAAGTGCCGTCTTTTTCTACCAACATACAGGTGACATCCAAGATAAGTAAAGGAAAAGAGGACTTGTTCCATAATACCAGTACAATTTCTAATTCTATTGTTCTTGTAAGCAGATATTTTAGGAGCAGTTAAGAAATAACTTTTATCCCAATTAACAAGTTTGCCAGAAATCACTACTAGGTCTAAAATCACTTACACAATTAGAAAGATCATGACTTGTTTTTTCAGAGACCACATTGCTTTTCAGTTTGAAAGGCTATTCATGAGGAAAAGTAGCTCTTTGTCAAGCTGGGTTTGCTTGTCCTGCCTTATTCCCTCCCTAAGCAATAAGCATAATGACTGATTCCTTTCTGCTTGATATAAAAAGCAACTGCATTTAAACCTTCCCTTGGTTTGCAAGCTCATTGTGTATGTGCATAAATATTTTGTTTTTATGTATCAAACACAAGAAAATAAATAAAAGAATCACAGATTTTCCAGAAAAATATTTTCAAAACAAACTAAAATGGTGCTTACTAGCTAGATACACACTGGGATGGGGCACAGTGATTATAATTAAGAAATGCTATTCGACAACAAAGTTCAGTGTAGCATGTGATCTAATAGTACCACCCATGCAAACAAAGTCTGTTGGGGTAAAGCACTGATGCAACTCATTGTCTCAAGGGCCCTATTGAAAGATGACTATCCATGTGCCTAAATATTAAAAAGCAAGTTAGCGATTGACTCATGCCTAGCTGTGGCCCTATTCCTTGGGACAGATAACAAATTATTTAGGTCAAAAATTCTACATAGAGTTAAGCCCCAAACCTGTTTGCAGTTCTTACGTCGTTAAACATTTCACAATTCTTTCACTGTTTCTTATATATCTCACCATGCTGTTAAAATGATGTTCCTCAAATATATGATGTAAAACACTGTCCACTGCAGAGCTTATTCAGGGATAACACTCCCAATATATTCCTATTAGTTTTGGTATAAACACTCATTTTACCCTCAAAATAGTATTTTCCTATTAGTTTTTAAATATTTTCCGTTTTCTTTTTAGTTTGTTTAAAAAGGATTTTTTTTTACAAAATAATTTTTGATAGATGCAATTGTACGTGTATATAAAGTTATATATGATTTGATAGTATATGGCAAAAAGGGCCACGTCAAAGAAATGATTAAAAGAAAGTGACAAATTCAGGTTCTATTTTTCTTTCTTATTCTTTAATTAGCAACCATTTATAGGTATAATTAGTTTATATAGCAATGATTATGTGTGTTGCATCTATGTTGTAATTAGGTATACCTAAATTAAAGTTATTCTGATAGTTCATTCTCTTACCAAATGAAAATTTATTTGATGACATGCCATTTTGTATGTCAAGAATAGTAGTATTTTAAATTTCGTTCAACTTCGAACTCACTTAACGATTATAAACTACACTTGCGTTTTTGTTAGAAGAAGAAAGTACAGAAAACTTAAAAAATTTATAGTCTAAAACAAGAGGTAATTAAACTTTGTTATTTATAGCCAATAAATGGTTGTATTAATATGTGCTTATTTCCTTATTATGAAAATTATAACTCATCGAAAAAGTCATAACGTTTTGAAAAAGTCGCAATGCATCGAAAAGTTACAACTCATTGGAAAATCACAACTCACAACTCATTGGAAATGTCACAACCCTTAGAAAAAATTGCAACCCTTCGAAAAAGTCATAACTCCTCAGAGAAGTTACAACTCTTTGAAAAAATCACGACTATCCGAAAAAGTCACAATCCTTCAATGTGAACATATATCTACTTTTAATATAATATATGAATAAATAAATAAGTAGAAAATATGCTAAATTAAGTATTTTTATTATAATAATTTAATATTTAAGTTAGAAAATTCTAACTTTTAAAGTAGTATAAAATTTATACAATAAATATAAATGATGATAACCATTTAATTTCAATATTTTGCCTGATTTGTTTTCTATTATAAGATATTATAGGACATTATTTTAACAATCACATAACACAAAAGTTTTTCCTATTTTCTTAAATTACACCCCTAGTCACACAAAAATATTCAAATTGAAATAAATTAGTGGTAATTATTATATCATATAAAGTAAAACATGGGGAGGAATATATCTTCAAAGAAAGTACTCTTGATGTACCGTGTATCATTCAGTAAATTGGAGGAACAATTTTATTTATTTAAGAAATTCATCACAAACAGATATCTTATCTATTATATTACATCAATCAACTAATTTAATTAAGTACACTCTTTCTAAAAGAAGATTAATTATAATATATAACACATTGTCGTTTTAATTAACTAGTTTAGGCATGAAGGGCATGAAGGGTGTTGATCAAAGCCAAAGCATTGCTCGTCATATGTGCAACTTCAACAATCTTTCCCCTTACTTCTGTCTTAACTTTCCCGTTCATCGCTTTTCCGGCGAATCCTTCCGTGCACGTGTCTTCGTTGGTTAAGGCAGCACTTACCCATGTTTGAATATCACTCATTTTCATGTCAAAATCTCTTCCCCTTAATTGCTTCATTTCTCCTAAAGATTTTCTGAGTTCACTTACTGTGTCACTTAATTCCTCCACACAGTCTTGCATGGCGCCTACTTCTCTAGGCGTCATGCCTTGACTGTGTGCCAATTTCAACATCATAGAGGATGTTGATTGGGCTGTTTCGAGGCTAACGGAGAGAGATTCATGTGCTAAAAGTTGTGGAGAAACTCCAATAGCACTTGAACGGCTTGATAATGAACGGTAACATAGGTTAGGATAAGTTGTCGACTTACATGATGTTCGTATAAACTCTGTATTTGTTTCTCCTGCATCTGGCCTTGCTGATGAAGTTGAAGTAGTGAAGGCTAATAAAATAAGAAAGACAGTGAGAAAATTGTAATGGTTATTACAACAACCTTCCATTTCTCTCTTTCACTAACCCTTTTGTTTGTTTGTTTTGTTTCTCAATAACTAATTAAAGCTAGTTGAGTTGAGTGTGATGAAAATGGGAATGAAGGGTTCTGCATTTATAGCAGAAACTCTCAAGTGGGAGTGGGGATGAACTTGTACTGTTCCATTTAATAGTATACAAAACAAGTTCTATTTCTATATCGTAGTTAAAGCAATGTTGAAAAATAAGTGTTTGCACATTAGAAAGGCATAATCAACTGTATATTACTCTAATTTCAAGAAGAGTTAGAACCTCAATTTTTCCTTTGGCTAGAGAAAGTTTTAAGCTTAAATCCGATTACATTGATTTAAATTTAGATCATTAGGTACTTGAGCAACTATCTAATGGTGTTTCCTAAACAGATTTACTATTCTTCCACCACCGTTCACTTTTACTTGTCATTTTTTGACTTGACACATTCATTAAGAAAACAATTATTGATATAGATATTTTATCAAACTATATCTATTAAATGATGTTAAGTATAAAGTCTTGGGAAATGATTTGGAGATAGTGTTTAATGTTGAGGATAAAACATGGAAAAAAATAATTATTTTTTCTTGATATGTCAAAAGTGACAAGTAAAAATGGAATATATTTTAGAAAAAGTAAGTTAAAAGGAGTAGAAAATGAACGTTTGAATTGATTTATTTTGACTGTTATTGGCTTTTTGAGATCTTTTTTCTATTTCTTATAATGTTTGGAAAAGATTAGAAAAAATGCCTTTAAATTATATTCTAAGTTTAGGTCCAAAATACTCAAAAAAGGGTAAATGCTTAAGAGTTGAATATTTCCTAACTTATTACTTTTATCTTTTAGTTTATAAGCTAATTTAAAAAGTCAATCCAAACTACAAAAAACAAATGGGGCATAGACTATATTTGATGGTCATAAATGGGGCTTAAACTATACTCTTATAAGGAAGAAGATATTTAGTGCTGGTGAAAGATGTGGATCCTGTATAATATACGTATTAATTACTTTTATAACACAGCGGGCTTATTAATAAGAAGAGGAGATATCCAAAGGTCGATCGCTTTTTTATTAGAGAAATTTTCGCAAGTAGTCAAAATATACATAATAAATTTACTTAGTGACAGTTTGTATTTTTATGGATTGTAGGTTGTAGCTGTCGTTTAAGCTGCTTTTTTATAAATTTCGTTGGTGAGTTTGTATAATTTATGAATATGTTTGTATAATTTAGCTATTTTTGTATAAAATCAAAATAACATATTCATACAAACATAAACATCTAAACTTTAAATAGTTATACAAATTATATTAAACAACTTCTGAATTATACAAACGTGTGAATTATACAAACCGAAAATCCAAATTTACATAATTATCACTTAATGTTGGTTATGAATAGTAATTAACTAAAACTATAGCTATGATGACTAATTAACTAGTATATTTGCTAATTTCTCCTTTTAAAACTATAGAAAATATCTAACAGTATTTTGAAACAAAATATCTGAACTTTAAGTGGTCTGTATCGGGAAAGTACAATGATCAAACTTGAGCTTTAACGCATGTGATGTGCATATAAGGAGGAGGCCCCATTATCAACATTATTCATTGCCGATAAGGAAAGACCATATGCACATAGTTTAGTTACATACTTCACTTTAGATTTTATATACACAAGTGGACGAAGCTTAAAATTTTGAAGTACTCCTAGCTTCAATCTATGTTTTGACTCTATCAATGGAAGAGCTCTATCATATTCAAGGGCAAAGCCACGTTAGACTGGTAGTTCGATCTACACCCTTCATTAGAAAATTATATGGTGTACAGAGGTTAAATTTGATCAATATGAGTGTGTATTTAATTTGCACATTCTTCATCAAATTACTAATTCCGCCACTAATCATATTCACAGTTGTGTTGTTGGGAAGATCTATGGTTCTGTTAGGGTGTTCATCTAAAACAATCGCTAAAATGTTCCACATCGGTGAGGGGTGGAAATTTGGTCTCCTTATATGGACTTGGACAAACCTGCCCTTATGAGCTAGCTTTTGTGTGTGAGTTAGGCTTAAGACCTAATTTCAACATGGTATCAGAGTCAGACCCATCCCAATTTGTTGTTCAGCGATGATGGCCCCCATTTAGAAGTGTTCACGCTTCAGTTAATGTCGAGATTCTGAATTTCCTATAAAAAAAAATAAAGGAGACGAATTCACTGAAATCTTGTTTCGTCATTAATATATTTGGATTTCTCATTTAAAATTTGTAGTTTAGGAAATTCAAATTAATTTCAAATTCAAATCACTAAGCATTATATTTTTAATTTTTAAATGTTTTAGTGAAATTTTAGATCCGCCGTGATACAGAGTGGGAAAAGTGGTGTAGAATTCTTAGCATCAAAGTTAATGAAAGGCACACACACCACCCGGCATCGAAGAGCCATGTCGGCCACTATTAAACGAACTTAAATGGTTTCTGTGAGTTTGTTTTTGGGGGACCAAAGTTTCTCTATTATTTCAAATTATTGGTGGCAAGTGGGAGTATATATCAAGTGTTTGTTAAAAAGTGCATATTTTGTACTAGAATTTATGAACTTTTACCATGCCTCATATATTTAATTTTAGTTCCAACTTGTTGTAAAGATATTCATACTACGTACGCAAGAGGAGTTTGAATTATTGGATCATGACAAATTAATTTTCGCAGCTATGTACTCCGATTTTAAGATAAGGTTTCAAATTTACTGAATTAGTTACAATGAACCAAGTTGAGTGGATGTTTTTGTAGAATTCTCAAGAAAAGAAAGAAGAGAAATCAAGGATTATATTGATACGTTAAATTGTCGAGTACATGTTTCTTGTCGAGTAAAGTTTGTTTTAGAGTATGTTTTACGACAATCGGCATAATCCATTAGGTTTATTCATATTTTATCTATGAATATCCATATTTCTATGGGGTGAAGTTCAAATTTTAAGTATTTAAAACATCACTAAAATATAAGCGATTTGAACGTATTATCCAAATATGGACTCATTTTGGTAGCATTAGTTAAAACTAAATTAGTAATCCATGTGATGTTTAGACCTTTCCTAAATAACATGTTTAATCACGTTTTTTTCCAATACGTGGTAGGGTTTCAAGAACATTAATTCGTGGTATAGGTCCACTAATTAGTTTGCATGAATCATCATGCTGTTTGTATTCATAAAAAGTTCAACTGAATAAATTAGACAATTAATTAGTAGCCAATGCATATACACGTTTCGTGTTTATATTAGGATAAACGTTTTTGCCGACTGAATTTGTGTTTAATACTAAAATATTATAAGTTTAAGACGTATATCTACTTGGATTTGATTTGATGATATTAATAAGATTTAAACTTTATAAAGATGGTCCTCGATAATACATGTATATATTAATTGCTTTTATAGCACCACGTATTTATATTGGAGACCATGAAATATCCAAAGGTCACTTTTTCTTATATATCTATGATATTTTCTTCTTTTTTTCTTTGTTCAAATAATTGGTTGTGCAAAATATCTAAACACTAAAGTCATGTATTCGAAACAAAATATCATAAGCGTACGTATTTGAAATAAAATATCTAAACTCTAAAGTGGTCTGTATCAACTATAAAGTACACTCACGGATCTATTATTGATATATTGCGAATAATGAAGAACTATGTATAGCCTATAGGGCCCGTAAAGATAACTATTAAACGAATTAAAACGGGCAACGATTTCATTATTTTGGGGACCAAAGTTTGTCTATTATTTCAAATTATTATTGGCAAGAAGGAGTACTATATATATGACGTATAAAGTGTTTGACAAGAATTTCATCTTTTGTACCAGATTTTGTGAACTTCTAATATGCGTCGCTGTAGTAAATGAACTAGGTTCAGTGAATGTTTCGGTAAATAGACTGTATATAATAAGGAAGTAAAAGGCATAAAAACAGGAGCAACTTTCACACGTAACAAACACAAAATTATATTTGTATGCTGTGACAAAATTTTTATAATTGTTTTCCATAACAAACATAAATATGTATAATTTGTTATAAATATACAAAGAAACCAATCGTATAATTCGCTATACATATACAAAAGAAAGCTGTTGTATACAAATCAATTGTAATATTTGTGTATGTATAAAACGAGAAAGAGAGAAAGATAAAAGAAAATTGGGCAGGGGAATATTTGTATTGTATAATTATAAGTATATAGGATAAAAATATATATATATGCAGGTGTATATACATTTTTTCTCGCTTTATACAAACAGAAACGTAATTTATACATTTCGTTTCTGTTTGTATAAGCGATAGAGGCGAGGGTGGCGAGAGAGATCTGGGAGATCTAGTGGTGAGCGAAATCTGGGAGAGGGGAGGGAGGGGAACGAAAATATATGTATATATTCAATTTTTTCTCGCTTTATACAAACACAAACACATTTTATACATTTGTGTTTGTATAAAAGTGAGAGAGAGCAAGCGAGAGATGTAGCGAGAAAGGGATAGTGGCGAGCGAGAGTTTGAGGGAAAGAGGTGACTGACAAACAGTTTGCTACATGACACAATTAATCAAAATGTGGTTATATCATTTAATTTGATTTAATAGTTTGTCATTATATACAATTTTCCCTAAAAACAAAGCACATATAAGGTGCAATTGGGCAGGTTGAGTCAAATTTAAGCGAGAGTCATAAAGGGTTAAGATAATAATTGAGTAAGATTCAACCCAACTCAATCCAAATTTACTTCGGTTAAAATGGGTGAGTAATGGGTTACATAACGGGTGAACACTCAACTCAACCCAATTTTTACTAAACTTAATTGGTTACTTGGTCTTTTAAAATATTTTAGTACCTAATAAATTATTATTTTACTTTTTATTGCTATGTTTAACAATCAAATTGGAAAAAAAAAAAAAATTTTGACAATATTTCTAATGAGCTTCGGGTTATATATCAACTAAACGGTCTTAATGGGTTGGACTGAAATGGGTTAAACTCATGAATGGGCGAGCAATAAACCGTCCAAACTTAAATGGGTAGGACGGACTGAGTTTGATTTGTCACCCCTAACTCCTAAGCACATATATAGTACATCGTCTGTGATATTAACAAGATCATCTTTTCAGAAAATACTATATTTATCCTTAACACTTGTCCATCTTTTTTATCTGAAACGCATATTAAGAAAATAATGATTTACATAGTATATTTCTTCATTTATCCCAATTAATTATAAAGTGAATGAATTAAAAATGTAAGATTTTCAAAAAGTTCTACCTTTTTCAAATTTAATTAATTGAGGGTATAATAGATAAAAAAGTATTTCTTTCTTTATTTGATAAAATGGACAAGTAAAATGAGACAAGTATAAAAGGTTAATTGAACAAATAATTAGAGATAAAAGGAGTATATTTTTTACTCCCTCCATTCATATTTACTTATACACTTTACAAAAAATAGTAGTACAACAGTACTTGTCTAAATTGGAAAATCAAGACATACTTTACCCTTTTGTGTCTATTTTATCTTTGGTATTAAATTTTAGGCGTAAAAATCTGATAGGCCCTCGTACTTGTATATTTTTATATTTTAGACCTTTCTACTTCATCTTTGTCAATTGAATCCTTCAACTCAATAAAACTTAATATTTTAAATCTCTCTAACCGTTAACCAGATCTATGTATCAACTTAATTAATGAATTGGACAAACACGTGATTCCAGCAAAAAAGAGCATGAACCTAAGAATTTTGATTAAAAATAATTAAAAGTAAAAGAAAATTAAAATAAAAACAAAACTAAATTAAAAATAAATGTTTGAGTTCTCTCTTCTTAATTTGCCCCCACCCATCCCCTTTTTTTCCTTTTCTACCGTCATTCTTCCCGTTCTTCCCCACCAATACCTTCTTTTCTCTCTTTCTCCCTTCCTTACTCCTTTCCAAAAAAAATTTTACTCCGTTCGTTTCAAAAAAAATGGCCTAGTTTGATTTGGAACGGAGTTCAAGAAAAGAAAGAAGACTTTTTAATCTTGTGATTCTAAATTAAAGTTATGTCAAATGTATCAAAATGCCCTTTATTTTGTGGTCTTAAACATGCCACGTGGAAAGTTAAAGTTAAAGTGTTGCCAAAAAAGGAAAGGGGTCATTCTTTTTTAAACAAATTAAAAAGGAAATACAGACATTCTTTTTGAAACGGAGGGAATATTTTTTTTCGTTTTGTGTTCCCCACAAATTAAAAATGAAATAGTGAGAAAAAATTTAGAAAATTGGTGTAATAAACCTAGTTCTCGAAAGAAATATTTCTAATGAGTATTGACCTCTTTTGTTGTCAAAGTTATTCTTGATTTATCTTTTTTTCATTTTTATAGGGTAAAGTGACAAGATAGGATAGTTTTGAATAGTGAAAAGTAATTGTTGAATATCTTTATGAAATTAGATGAAGTGTATTGTGTAAAACTATATGCAAATATTAAGATATGTTAAGTTGATTTAATGGTGATTCATTGACATCAATGGAGGAAATGATTTTAGAAGTTGCTCAAGTAACAATGAAGGAAATAATGGTGTAAAAAATGAAGTAACAATTGTTTCTTAAAAAAAAATGACATGTCATATAAAATCTGATATGGATAATGACATGTCATTTTCATTGGGCGTTTGAAGTTCACACAAAGCCAAAGATGTTTAAAGTATTGAGTTTTATTGAGTTGAAGGGTTTGGTTGACAAAATGCTAAGGTAGAAGGCCTAGATTACAAACTCATACAAGTATAAGGGTCGATCAGACCATTTCACCTAAAATTTATTCAATGCATAATATATTTCTCAAAGCATTACATTTAATATATTTAAAGGATAATATAATAATATGACTCCTAGTATTTATTAGGGAAAATTACGCGGATAAGCAAACTTATACTATTTAATTACTCATCATAGCTATAGTTTGCTATAATTACCACTCGCGACTAACATTATACATTAATTACATGGGTTGACTTCGAGTTTGTATAATTAGTCATGTTTGTATATGTATAATTCGCCAGAATATACAAATAAATATGTATAATATATAATTTTTTAGCCTATATACATATACAATTCACCTCTCTCCCACTCTCTGCCCTCTCTCGCTCGCCTCTCTCAATCTCGCTCGCCTCTCTCCTCCCTCTCCCAATCTCGTGCCATTTATACAAATATATATGCATAATATACAGTTATATACATATACAATTCACCTCTCTCCCACTCTCTGCCCTCTCTCGCTCACCTCTCTCCTCTCTCTCTCGATCTCGCTCGCCTCTCTCCTCCCTCTCCCAATCTCTCTTGCTATATATACAATTACATATGTATAATATACAATTATCTAACCAATATACATATACAATTCACCTTTCTCCCACTCTTTTCCCCCTCTCTCTCTCCTCTCTCCTCTATATAACTTGTAGCTACAAATTGTAATTATCAAACTATAGCTATGGAGGGTAATTAATTATTTTTAAGTGGCTATATGTGAAAGTTTCCCTATTTATTAATTGTTTCTAAAGGTGTTTGTCAAGTCAATAATTGTTATATTTTAGGTGTTTTGATAATCCTCACAAATGCAGGGATTCGATCCCTGGTAAAGTGCTCTCGTCCATATTCAAATAGGGTACAACTGTAAAGTTATTATGTCAGATGGTAGGTGAAAAATGCAGTGTACTAACAAGTCTATGAACCCTGGATCAAACCGATGATCCCAACTAGTCAAATTAGAGTTAATTACCCCATGGAATCTATCAAGAAACTCTTCCCAATCAATATTGACTCATACTATTATGTTCTACGATTCAAAAAGTAAATTTTGGGAGTGAAAAACTTACATTTAGCTTCACGAATGGTGACAAATGAGTTGAAATAGCCCAGGAATCGTTCTTTAGCTCTAAAAGTCGAAAAGTGACAAATAAGATCGTTTAGTGATTTTATTTACGATTTATTCTGCGTCTGTCCCGCTACAAAGACACCCATTCCGCTGTAGCGGCGTCGCTGCAGTGGCACAAATCCCGCTGTAGCGGTACCCTTTGAACCAGTGAGCACGGTCTTGGAAAATCCCAAAAATTCTATAATTTAATTCCTGTCTCGTCCGCTATAGCAACACCTATCCCGATGTAGCGGCGTCGCTACAGTGGCAGGATCCGAGGCAGTGAGCTCCTTAAGGGAGTTTCAGTTCCCCCTTTTACAACAAACTCTTAATCCACTACACTCAGAAAATACCATTAACGCTAGGATCGATTCCTAGAGATCTATTATCCAAATTCAATTCCGTAAAATCATATGAATTTCTTAACAAGTTATCTAACCGATTATGTAATCAAATTCATATTTACTCCACCCGATTACTATCAGATTTTCCTACACCTTGATAACTTCGAGTTTCTTCAAATCTAGACAAGAATAAAAATTTTCAACACTATGTAAAAGTTTTACCGACCCTAATTTTTCTCTCATTGACATTTCTATAACGACGAACCCAATTGTTACAACTATACAAATGAAGTAGGCATATCGGTTATCACCTGTGTAGTTGTCCACACTCATATATAAACAATGTATATATTTCTAGATTGGATGCACTTTTCAGCTGAGCTGTAAAGGGTAAACATGGCCCTATGCCCTTAATTTTGATATCACTATCAACTTCTGCAAGAGGGTTTACTCCTAATTCGACAAGTTTCGAGAGGGAGCTTAATCAATTTATATATATATATCTTTTAAAATGAATCTTAATTTTGGAAACTCTCAAAAAGTCTATCAAATAAACTTAATTAGGTTTTATAGCAATAGTTTGCATATTTAATTTACAAATTATAAATGCAATTTAAGCTGTCTCGTTTTTATAATTTACGCATTTGTATAATTCGCAAGTTTGTATAATTCACGAGTACACTTGTATAATTCAGTTTTTTTTATATAAACTTGAATAACAAATTTATATAATTACAAATATCATAAGTGTTGAACACTTATACAAATATATTATACAAGTTTTGAATAGTACAAAAGTTATACAAATTATATTATACAAGCGTGTGAATTATATAAAACAAAAAAATTGAGCCACATAATTATAGGTAAAAATAGATTGTGAATTGTAATTAAGACAAACTATAGCTATGTTTTGTATATGTTTGCTTATACCAAAAAAACTAAGTATAACTAGTATATGTTTACTCATACACATAATTTTCCGCTTAATTTATCACTGTTTTTTTTTCTTTATATAGAGTTAAGAAAGTTTTTAAAAAAAATGTTGTGAATTTAAATTTAAAATATATGAATATATTAAAATATCTTTTTATATTATGATTTAAAACTTTTTACGTGAAAAGTTAAAATTATAAAATTGTCAAAAGAATAATAAATATTCTTTTTAAATGAGCTAAAGAGAATATTAAAGCAAATAAATTAAAATGAAAGGAATATAAGTTATAATAAATAGAAATTGAAGATAATTAAAAAGTATTTGCAAAGCTTTAGCAAAAACACAGATTTTACCCTCAAAACAATACTCCCTCAGTTCTAATTTTGATATTTTTATGATAATTTTTTAATTTTAATATTTTACCATTTAAGATAATAAAATTAATTTATTCTAATTTAAAATAACATGATTCAAAAATCCTTCCGGTTTACTTAAATTTCGTCCCTAGTCGCATTAAAATATATAAATTCAAATAAGTTAAAAGGATTAATTATACTCCATTAGTTTATTTTTATTTGTTATTGTTTGACTTGACACATCTATTAATTGACGTGTAATTAACTTTTGGATAATAGTATAGTAAAATATGAATATTAAAAATAACAACTAAAAATAAAAATTTGTTTTAGAAATAACTTAGAAAGCAAAATATAGGGAGGATTACTACCAAGTACACTTGATGCAAGGGAACATTTTCATTTAAGAAATTCATCACAAACAAACATCTTATCTATTACATTACAGCAATCAACTAAGCAACTTTTTTCTAAATGAAGATTAATTAACAACATACATGCATATTTATATACTTAATTGTCGTTTTAATTAATTAATTATACTTTAGCCTTGAAGGGTAGCAAGACTGTTGATTAAAGCCAAAGCATTGCTGGTCATATGTGCAACTTCAACTATCTTTTCCCTTACTTCAGTCTTAACTTTCCCGTTCATCACTTTTCCGGCGAACCCTTCGGTACACGTGTCCTCATCCGTCAAGGCGGCACTCACCCATGTTTGAATATCATTCATTTTCAAATCAAAATCTTTTCCCCTCAATTCCTTCATTTCCCCTAAAGTTTTTTTAATTCCACTAACTGCGTCACTTAATTCCTCCACACAGTCACGCATGGCGCCTACTTCTCTAGGCGTCATGCCTTGACTGTGTGCCAATTTCATCATCATAGCGGATGTTGATTGAGCTGTTTCGAGGCTAACGGTGAGAGATTCATGAGCTAAAAGTTGTGGAGAAACTCCAATAGCACTTGAACGGCTTGATAATGAACGGTAACACAGATTTGGATAAGTTGTTGACTTACATGATGTTCGTATAAACTCTGTATTTGTTTCTCCCGCATCTGGCCTTGCTGATGAAACTGATTCTATAAACGAACAAGTGATTAAGGCAATGAAAAACAGACTGTAAACAGTTTGGAAATGGCAACGGTTATTACAAGAACCTTCCATCTCTCTCTTTCTATAAGCTGTTTTTTTTTGTTTTTTTTTTGTTTTTGTTTCTCTCAGTAGTATATATAGCTAAAGGTAGTTGAGTGTGACGAAAATGAGAATGCAGAGTTCTTCATTTATAGGGGGAAAAATGCACAAGTGGGGTGGGGGAAAGGGATGAGCTTGCACAGTGCCAATGAAATGTACACCAGAACAAGTTTTATTTAGAAATAAAAAATTATGCACACTTTAGAAAGGCATAAACATTGTAAGTGAATCAATTGTGGTTAAATCAGATTCTAATGAATTAAAATTAGATGATGAGGAACTCGTGCAAATATTCAAAGGTAAATACCAAAAAATGGGGTATGGTTAGTACAGACTACGGAGGAAGTGTTACCGTCATAAATTTTTCTTGAATATATGACGATAAAAATTTAAAAGTATTCAATTTATTTAAAACTTTTTAAGTTAAAGTTATGTTTGATCATAAATTTTATTTTTAAAAAACATTTGAATTTGAATGTATCTTTTTTCTAAATAGTTTATACTTTATATCCCTAATTTCTAAACACTAGCAAAATGATCCGAACATGAATAATTTATCTGAAACATACAATCAAATATGCTTCAAATCTCAAAAAGAAAATAGTCACATAATGTCATAAATTAGATCCTAACATACATCTACTAAGTACTATTACAAATACATATAGCTTTTGCAAATAATATTTGATATTTTGAATGTACTTTTCAAAAACTTGAAATGCAATTTAAATGATTAGGCTGCTTTAATAATAATAATAAATTCAGAAATTTGTAAAGGAAAAATGTAGTAAAATTGAAAACAAAGTTTTGGGTATTTTCAAATTTTAAATATAACTTCCAACTATTATATTTGAAACTTTATGGCCCCACGCCAGATTTTAAATAAAGGGAAATAATAAAAAATAAAAAGGTGAATTATTCTTATGATCAAATCAATCCCAAAAACATTTTATATAATTTAAATAAATATTATAAGGATAAAAACGAACCGGTGGGGGTAGGGGATGTGGTGGATGGGGAAGAACGCCTAGTGTTTGGGTAGGCGAAATGTTTGTGCTTCTTAATTATGAAACTCGTTTACAAAATATAATTAATGTCGTTTTTCTAGTTTTTAAGAAACTTATTATATAAAAAAACAACTGAAAAAGCTTTATTACTAGCAAAATTTGGAAAAACTAAAAAGCATCTTCATTTGATTCCAAACACACTGTGGTCATCACTATTTTTAAAATAGTAAAACGACGTGCATTGCCAACATTTGAGCCATAAAGGAGAACAAGTAATTAGTGTATTTTGAGTGAATAAAAATAAAATATTTAATTCACGAGGTTAATTATATTTTATTTATATTTTTATAAATTAAAGTTCAAATTTTATCTATTTAAAATATTAAGACTTATTCACGTGATGTTTAGACTTTTCCTAAATAACAAAACATGCTTAATCATGTTTTTTTCCATACGTGGTAGGGTCTGAAGAACATTGGTCCACTCCTTAATTTGCATGAATTATGATCTTGTTTGTAGTAAAAAAAGTTCAACTGAATAAATTATACAATATATATTAGCAGCCAATGCATACACGTTATTAAATTACTATTAATTAAGATATATATACAAACGTTTTCGTCGACTAAATATGTGTTTATTATAATACTAAAAAAAATACATCGAGTTTGTTCCATTAAAGTCTTTTTCTAAATGGCAAAATTGTGTACGTAGTATACATGTATCTACTTGGATTTCATTTGATGGTATTAATAAAATTTAAACTTCAATAATGATATTATGGGTCCTGGATATTAATATACGGATTGATTACTTTTATAGCACAACGTATTTCTAATGGAGACCAATGAAATATCCAAAGGCCACTTTTCTCATGTCTATTTTAAATAATTCGTTATGCAAAATATCTAAATACTAAATTGTATATGAAACAAAATATCATAAACCTAAAGTGGTGTGCATCAACAAGAAAATCACGGATCAAACATGAGCCTCAACGCATGTGATGTGCTAATTAGGAGGCCCCAGTATGAATAATATTGATGATTACCAATAATGAAAAAAATATATATGCTACTTAAAAATGATCTTTAACAATAATTAGTTGATGAAAATAATTTAACTGTCGTCAAATATTTATTTTTAGTGACAGTTAACACTATTTATAAATATTTTAAAAGTCTATAGCGACATTGAATCTAATGACAATTAACTAATGTCGATAAAGTTTTATATTCTTACTTAATGTACCTATGTATTATCTCTAAGAGATATTTTGGTGGTAGTGACTAGTGAAAGATAACTATAGCACTTTATACTTGAGAAGTTTAATCGACTTTAAAGAGTCCCGAGCTAAAACGGTAAAAAAAATTGTCAAAAATTCCAAAAGGGCATATCAATTTTTTTTAAAACCAAAACGGCAAAATCGCTTAGGATGTAGCGATTTTGTCCGTGGAAAAAAACGAAATCGCAGCGATTTCTTAAATTTGTTTTTTTAAAAAAAAAAAAAACAAACAAGTCGCTCCAAGTGGAGCGATTTTCAAAATTTTAAAAAAATATTATAATTCTTTTTAATAAGTCGCTGCTTGTGCAGCGACATGCATTAATTTTTTATTTTTTTATTTTATATTATTTTGCTTTATTTTAAAAAAATAATTTAAAATCAATTCATTTTTTTTAATTTTTTAAAATCAAATCATTGCCAGCGATTTTAATTATTTCTTTTTTTAAAAAATCAAATCGCTGCAAAGGCAGTGATTTACACTTAATTTTTTTTTTTTGAAAATTTGATTAAATCGCAGCAAAAAAAATTTAGACGAATTAATTAAATTTCCAAAAAATAAATAAAAAATAAGTGTATAATTGTTTTTTGAAAATTTAATTAAATCGCAGCATGTAGCGATTTATTTATTTATTTTTTAAAAATAATTAAAATCGCTGCCAAGTTTTAAAAAATTTTAAAAAAATTGAATTGATTTTTAAATATTTTTTTAAAATAAAGCAAAAAAAATAAAAAAAAGTTAATTGTATGTCGCTGCAAAAGCAGCGACTTGTATAATGTTTTTTTTAAAAAAAAAGCAAATTTAAGAAATCGCTGCTATAGCAGCAATTTCGTTTTTTCCCACGAACAAATTCGCTGCATGCTGCGATTTAATTAAATTTTCAAAAAAAAAAATTAAGTGTAAATCGCTGCCTTTTGCAGCGATTTACACTTATTTTTTATTTATTTTTTGAAAATTTAATTAAATCGTCTAAATTTTTTTTGCTGCGATTTAATCAAATTTTTTTAAAAATATTAAGTGTAAATCGCTGCCTTTGCAGCGATTTGATTTTTTTAAAAAAGAAATAATTAAAATCGCTGCCAACGATTTGATTTTAAAAAATTAAAAAAAATGAATTGATTTTAAATTATTTTTTTTAAATAAAGCAAAATAAAATAAAATAAAAAAATAAAAAATTAATGCATGTCGCTGCACAAGCAGCGACTTATTAAAAAGAATTATAATATTTTTTTAAAATTTTGAAAATCGCTCCACTTGGAGCGACTTGTTTGTTTTTTTTTTTTAAAAAAAATAAATTTAAGAAATCGCTGCTATAGCAGCGATTTCATTTTTTTCCACGGACAAAATCGCTACATCCTGAATTTTGCCGTTTTGGTTTTAAAAAAAATTGATATGCCCTTTTGGAATTTTTGACAATTTTTTTTACCGTTTTAGCTCGGGACTCCGACTTTAAATTTTATGATGCTTGTACAAAAGTGGATAAAGTTAGCTTAAGATTTTGAAGTACATATACCTTAAAAGAAGGATTGAATTCTAACGGTTGTCATTTTAAGTAGGAGGAATAACTCTATCATAATTAAATTAAAGGTCTCCACATTGTTAAATGACAAAAGTCAGAGGCAGAGCCAAGAATAGAAGTTTGGAAGTTCTAAATCATTTTATTTGAGGGTTCACAAGTTAATATACATAGATATTCTGATACAAGCACATTGTATATAAAAAAGCTAGTGGATTAGTTCGAACCCAAGAACTCCATCTAACTCCACCTCTGAAAAAAAAAAATATAGAAAAAGTGGAGAATTCCTACTAGACAAATTGATGAAAGGCACACCAACCGGCATCGAAAAGCGACTATATTAAACGAATTAAAACGGGTAACGATATGAACAATTTGTGTGAGTTTGTTTTTGGGGGACCAGATTATATCAAATTATTGGTGGCAAGTGGGAATATTATATGTATAAATTATTTGACAAGAATTTCATCATCTTTTTTCTTTTACCAGAATTTGTGAACTTTTTAAAATTTTGTATAATACGTACTCGGAGTATATGCTAAGATTTCTAATTTAGAGAAATTGTTGTGATGAACTAGGTTGAGTGAATGTCTCTGTCAGTAATAAGGAAGTAAAAGGCATAAAAACATAGCACATACAATTTTTGTGATGTTAATAAGATCATCTTTTAATATATTAGCTACCAATTTATGTTGTGAAAGTATCATACATGATCCTTTTCTTTTAATAGCACAATTTTATCAAGAACAAGAGTCCTTGGGCACTAGAAAAACAATTTTAAATTTAATACTATAAAAATACAACAATATTATTGAATATTGACAAGATAAGTATTTCAATTAAAACCTTTTTACCCGATTTTCATCAAAAATAAATATTTTGGACACTAGCAAGTGCAAGTACAAGTTTTTATTCCTTGCTTTAAAAGGAATTTAAAATATAGTTCCTCATTCGATAATGCCTCAAGTAGGGGTGGTGGTTTGATTCTTTGTGATGACATATCAAATATATTAATTTCTATTAATATATTATTTCCATTTTGCCATTTGAACGGCTTGATAATGAACGGTAACACAGATTTGGATAAGTTGTTGACTTACATGATGTTCGTATAAACTCCGTATTTGTTTCTCCCGCTGCTGGCCTTGCGGCGGAAACTGAATTCCAATTATTAAAAGAAATTATCAACGCAATTGAAATAAGAAAATATGTGAAAAAATAACCACCTTCCATCCCTCTTAAATTAATGTTTTTTTTTTTTGTGTGTGTGTATCGATAACTAAAATATTTAATTGAATGATGATGAATTTAGGGATGGAGGATACTGAATTTATAGAAAAGTTTTGTGGATTATTCTGCGAGTTCATGTATGTGTCTCCGGCGTGCTGTGAAGGACATTCCTTGTAGGTCCTAGGGGTGGGCATAATTTGTGAAAACACGAATCTGAAGCGGAAATTCAGTTTTGTTAGAATTTTTTATTTGAAATTTGAATTTTTATATCTTATATTTTTATTCATATCAATTGGATATTTTTTTTAAAAAAAAAGAAAAGAAAAACTCATATATTAAATAGTTTATCTATCTCAATTGGTGAGGATTCTGCTCCTCTTTATTTCTTTTCTCTCTATTTTTCCCAAGTTTTTATTTGAATAATTACACATGACATGACTAAGATTTAATTTCGTAAAGTAAATCTCTAACCATGAAATTTACTTTAGGAATTAGTTATATTTTGTTTGGACTTATTTAACTTTTGAGTTCATTTTTTTTCTTCTTATTATAATATTTTTTATTTTTGACATGAGTTTACTGTATTTGAATTTGTTTAATTTCAAACCTTGATGCTTCTATTGGTAGGAACTTTTTTTATAATGATTTTATTTATGGCATGGCCATGCATGAATATCTTATTTGAAGATTCGTGATAGGAACGAGCATTATTAAAACAATTCTTGTTTTATAATGAAATAGTACATATCTTGTTTGGATTACTCTCACATCTTATAGATAGATAATAAAATAATTTATTCACAAAGTTAGAAACTTTATAAAGAAAGGATTTAAAAATAAAATAGAATATCACATTTACCTTGTGACGCTAAAATAAAATTTAAATCTCATTTATCTGCACCTTATTGAAAAAATTCTTTGTTTAATTGAGCACAGTGTTCTAACCAAAATAATGAAGAGATTTAATTTAAACTTTCCTAAAAGGTCTTGTGTAGGACTATAAATAGGTGTATGAAGTACTACAAACATTAATAAACAGAAAATAATCAGTAGGTCTAGACTCAATAGAGTACATTTGAACTTATGATCGATCGTAGATATTTGCGTGTCTACAAATCTCTCACCAAAAATAAAAAGTAAGAACTTTAAAGAGATAAGTATCAAAAACATACCTAAACTATTTATATTTTTTGAGTTTCATACCTAAACTATTGAAAGTGTGAGTTTCATACCTAAAGTATCACTTTTTAGTTTGAGAAACACATCAGTGATGTGTGTAGTGCTCTCTCTCTTTTATATGAAAAAACTTTGACACATGACATCCACATAGATAAAATATTTTATCTAGATAAAAATTAAATAATAAAAAATTAATATTAATTAAAAATTAAAGATTATTATTCATATGAAAATTAAATTATTTTTCTTATCTCACTCAACCACTTCCTCCATGTACCCCCCTCCCCCGCGACAACGCAAAAAAAAAATCATTTATAAAATATTTGTAAAAAATTCATATTTCATCCTCCCCCTCCCCCTCCCCCCCGATAGAAATTGATATTATTTTATTTAAAAAATCTACACCATCCTATTTAATTTTCCGCTCCTAATTTTTATTTTTTTTACGCTTTTCTTGTTTTGTGTTAGATATGCACCTACATATATTTTTAGAAAAAAAATTCTACTAGTGTACCGAATATAACATAAACAACTAAAAAATATAAAAAGTCTTGTGGCGGCAAGTAAAAAATATTTTCGATATGTATATCTAAACATTGGGGAAAAAAATTGAAAGCAGAGGGTTAAGTGGGATGGGTAGAGTTATATTTTTAAGAAAATAAAATAATATCTAGATTAGTATTTGATGAGGGGGAGGAGATGAAGTAAAAAATGAAATACTTTTATAAAAGAAATTAAGCAAAATAAAAAACTTTAAAAAATGGTGTGGGGTAAGAAAAATATTTTATATTTTATTTTATAAAGAAAATATTATTTTTTTATAATAGTTTTTTAATTTTTAATTTTAGCTAATACTAATAATTTATTTATTTATTGTCAAGGTTGGATATTTTGTCCATGTGGAGTGTGATATGGAAATTCTTTAAAATAAAAGAGAGAGAAAGTATTACACATACCATGATGAGAGTGGTATAAAAGAGAGAGGTGTGTTTCTCAAACTAAAAAGTGATAGTTTAGGTATGAAACTCAAACTTTCAATAATTTAGGTATGAAACTCAAAAAAAATATATAGTTTAGATGTGTTTTTGACACTTATCAAACATTAACTTTTTTTAATATAGAAAAATGACATCTTTTTTTTTTTTGTCATAAGCTAAAAAAGGAAAATGTGCCACAAAAATAGAACAAAGGAGAATGTAGTAATTTTTCAAAGAACATTCTTATTTATATAATACTACTAATTAATGTTTTAACGAAATGACGATTCAATTGAATCCCCTTTTTTTCCGTAGCTCCACACTAGAATAACTACCTGCACAAAATGAAAAATATCCTAAAAGTGTATAAAAGGTTTAACTTTTTTTTCTTATTTGAATGGAAATATTAAAATATAATGAAGAGACTAATCACACATCAATTTTATCATGTGCCTACTATGAATACAATTTTGTCACCAATGACGAAAACATGTTGCCCAAAAGTAATATTCTTAACAGTATGTATAATGTATAATGTACTTGGTAGGAGTTTAAATCTTAATTAGTAAATGACTCTCATATGACACATACATCTTCAAGTGACAAGTGTTCATTAACATTTCGTACACAGAGAAAAAAAAAATGATGTCGATTTTTCTGGGTCAATTTTTTCCTAAATTGACACCTTCAAATGTTCATTATCATGATGTTGTATTAGAAAGGAAATGGCTGGAGATTTTTCTGGGTCAATTTTTTCTTTGTTTATTTTTATATCTTTTTGTTTCGATTGTTGAACTGTCAGCCTAATTATATGGGAGCCGAAAATTAAGGTTAAGATATTTATTTCAATATTGATGTAACTTTGGAGTTTTGAGGGCTATTTTAAAGAAAACATGGTGAAAATTATTTAAAATTATAATTTTCAAAAGTCGTCACTTAATTTGGCTTCGTTGTTTTATCGAAAAATGGTATTTTTTAAGAATTTTGACTTTTTTAGAGTCGCTACTTAATTTTAAAGAAAAATCAAGAAAACTTCTGTTTTCAAAAGACTTAACAGAAAAATCGTTTGAAAACTTTAAAAGGGTTCGGGGATTCCTATTAATATTTTAGGAAGGTGTTAGGCACCTAAAACATCCGTCTAAAACAGTTTTCCAGCAACTAACATAGTTGGCTAAAAAAATTGTTTTTAACTTGACTTGAAAAATATTTAGAAGTAGAGAGTTAAAATACTAACTTATTTTTTAGGTCATTTCATTTGCAAAATTATTTTAATTTTTTAAGTTGATAAAAATATTTACGGCATTTTGAGGGGATTCGGATTTTCTAACTTTAAAATTAACGACAAATAAACAAGGCAAACAATTTAGAGCATATAAAGAGAGATAGGGAGAGAGATATTGGGTCCAACTCCGGTTCTGTTCGCCTTGACCGGAAATTTGGACCCACCTGCTTTTGGGCCTTTGACCCCTTTTTTTTTTCTTTCGTACCTGTCGTACACTAAGCAAATAATAATACAAAATAAATACAGAAAAGTAAAAGACGATAAGGGCTTAGGCCCATTACAAATAAGAATACAAATATGCGTAAAATAAAATAGGTCTTCTAATTCAACTTCTTCAACTTTCTTCAAATCCTCATGCTAGTTCAACTTCAAGAGTCTGTCCACCAAATTTTAGGTTGACTCGATAGAAGAATTTTGAGCCTTTATGGCTCTCTCAAGATGCAAGGAAAGAACGAGTTCTTAGCGAACTCAGGTAGATTTTCATGCATTTAAAAAAAGGAAAAAGAGTTAATGTGCGATATAACTAATATAAACACAAGTAATGGTCACGCTACTACAACAACAACATAAATTTGATTCAAATACATGCAGATTGACTTAGAGTCCAATTTTAGGTAGTCGAAACACACGCCTCCACCCCAACATGACGCTACCCGAACATGGATTATAATTCCCAACACGGAATTGTATATTAGAAAAATGTGTTTAATAGTGAAAAATATAAGCATTAAACAATAAGAGTGAGTAAAATATACTTCCTGATAAGCTAGTATAGAAAAGAAAAGGGCAAACAAACATTAATTCGACACAATGACTAATGGATAGATTAAAAAAATATGTCTCTTACACTATTATTATTTTTAGCTATGATTTCGAACAAAATAGAATGATAAAGTAACTAAATCTATATGAGCCTACAATTAAACTTAAAGCTTACACAAGTGCAAATCTAAAGAATAATAGAGTTTAATGAGGTAGTATAGAAATTACATAACTAATTAAATGACTCCTATACTTTGCAACTTCAAGTAAGAAAACAAAAGGAAAGAAAAGACTTGCTCACTCAAGACCAAAGTAAAAATAAATAATAGGAAAAAGAAACAAACAAAATTAATCACGCTTTAAGATTCAAATGGCAATTAAGATAAGGACTCCCAAATTGAAAAAGAAAAGGAGCATGCATACTCAAACCCAGATCAACACTGCCTACAAATTCCCAACTTAGAAAAAAATCTTGAGTAAACATTGCTGATCAGATTGAAACAAATAAAATTGCTTTTCTCTTTCTTTTTTTTTTATAAAAAAAATCGCAGCAAGGTTTAACAGTAAGAAACGATAAACTAATTAGAGTCAAGACCCTTTTGTAATTTAAGGCAAATAAAAGCTAATTGCTAGATCAATTATTTAAGACTGTCATTCTTTTATTCAAAGGCTAAAAGGAGGGATTTAATATGATAAAGGGGGGTAAAAAGAAATAATAAATAAAAAAGGTAAAATATATAAATATACCAACTTACACCCATACCTGTAACGCACACTAAATCCATGAGAAATTGAATGGGACACAAGTAAGTTATGATAACAATTTGTAAAAAACGACCCAACTACTCCAGATATGCACAATCAATTTATGGTCACCTTAAACAATGAAAACATATTTTAATAACATGTGGAAGGAAAAAGACATACTATCTTAGTAATGAACTAGCTAGTATTTCAAAGGCCATGCAAAATAATTCTGCCAAGGCTCGATGATACTTCTAAAAAAAAATTAACAACAAAACAAGGAGTAAAAAAAAAAAAAACTTTATATAAACGAAACCACAACATTTTAGACCTGCAAAAGAATCATAACATTGACTTCCGCAATCATCGAATATAAATACCCACGAAATTCTAACATCCGAGTGAATCGTAATAATCGAGAGGTAAACAAACTTTAAGTCATTCGGACAAGATTCACCACAATAAACCACAAACCATGGGACCATAAGTTTAAACGCCGAAAGAAACCAAAAATCGGAAATGGAATATTACCTTTTCGGAGGCAGCGAACAAGGAACAGAACGAGCTTTGAGCAGGCAGCGACTTGCGAAGATTTCCGATAAAGCAAAGAAACAAGAGATTCAAGAGAAACGAGAATCTCACTATCTATGTTTTATATTTTTTGAAGCTAGTATTTTTTGTATTTTGCTATTCAAAACCTTTCTCTCAAAATAAAAGAAAACTTAAACTCCAGACCAAAAAAAAAAAAAAAAACCTTTGAAAGAACAGAAAGAGACCTTATATAGCGATGGATTAGGGTTTTCGGATGAAAGAAGCAGGAGAAATTCCCAAAGGGCCAGGGTAGAATCGGGATTCTATGTCCCATCTCAAAATTTAAGAACCCCAAGGACAAGGGCAGCTGGATTTTGGGCGGAATCCAATCAAATCCCGCAATATTAGGGTGAAAGGACGAAAAGGGAGGGTCTTGATCGAAAGAGGCGTTCTTGACGCTCGACGTGTCGCGCATCTGCACGAATAAGGACAAGATGGGAGGACTGTCACTGAAATTTCCGCAGAAAGTCAATCCTGGATTGAGAAGGGAGACGCTGGAGGAGAGCCGACGCTACGCCACGCGCTGATATCGCTCACGTGACTGCTTCTGGGGCTAGCTGCTCGCTGGGAGGTTTGGGTTGCTGCCATCGCCGTCTTGTTGCGCGTTGTTGTCGCACGCTGAGGGTGAATCGCTTGAGTTCTTTGGGAACAAGGAATGGGTCGGGGCGGCTGATGGGAAATTGGGCTGAATGGTGAAGACAAAGAGAGGAATGGGTTGGGCTGATTAAAAGAAAGAGGGCCTTATTTCAGCTCTTTTAAATGCCTGAGGCCAAAAGGCATGTTTGACTCTGGTTGCAATTAAAAAATTGGCCCAAATACATTGACATGTAACCAAATCAAGTTTAATTGACGAAATTTGTTAGAACTTAAGCGAGATGAGTTACCATTAATTAATAAACAAGCTTCTTAATTTTAAACGAAATGAAATATCGATGCAATTAGAATAATTGATTCAAAAGATGTAAACTATCACATAATTAATAAAATATTTGAACAAACATAAAATCTTTGGGACGATTTTCACACATCCATAAAAATATGCTTGCGTATATATATATATATATATATACACTTGAAAATATATTTGAATTTCGTAACAACATATTAATTACTTTAAATTGCTTGGAATTTAAGAAGCTCGTGAATTAATTTCTATCGGGGAGGGTCAAAATTGGGTGTCAACAACTGTCCCTCATTTTACTTGGATTGATGCAAGAAATCTGAGGAAAATGAAATTGACCAAACCAATTTTGACCGACCACAAGTTCATCTCTCCGACAATATTTGGTACGGACTTTAGGAGTTATGGCCGATCCCCGGACATGGGTTTCCTACATATCTCAGGCTATATGAGAATTCAGGCCACTTGTAGTTTGATATGCTTGATTTAACACACGATTATGAAAGAAATCAAAAGTCACCTCGATACCGAATTATGAAGGTACCAAAATGCTCGAGAAATAGATTCGAGAGCGAATGTTGGAATACAACCGAGTTTTCAACACTGAGCTTGCCTACATATCCCAAACAGAAGGAATCAGGCTGCTTGTAGTTCGACTAGGTCAATTGAAAAGGAAATCTATTATGCTAGATAACCTTTGGTTCTGGAAGAGCGACAAATTAAATGAGTATGAAAAGGAGGCTTGTAACCTCTTAGCCATGAATGTGGTGCACTTCACATCCATAGGTAAGAACTTACACGGACATAATTTTCAAAACTCTTCGTGCATTGTCACTCAGATTGGAAACTTGCTTCCGGTAAACCAAAAAATCCGGATGTGAAACCGAAACTGATAAAGCTAAGGAAAAACCCACATGCCTTCAGATAGGGGTGTGGTTTGATTGTGGTGGAAATCGCTCCTCTGCTCGCGTCATAAGAGTGTGACACTCCTCTTTGGACTATGTCCCAGTTCGCTGCTAAGAAAAAGTTCCACGTTGTGCCGCATCCTTTTTGATGTCGTCCGCACCTGTGATTTGTTTTTGGAGAATTCATCCTTTTGGATGCTCTCGACAAAGACTGTGATAAAATCGTCAGCCTGAAAATGCAATTTAAATGGGAGACAGTGCTTTTTACCATATCGACACTTAATTGTTCTCCTTGGCATTTTACGTCAACTCGATCGGTTTGACGTAAAGCAAATAAAGCTTATGTCTTGTGTTTGCGATGTAATCTTCAAGGTACTCTTCACTTGATGTCAAAATAAATAAATGCTGAGGCAATGCTGATATTTCTCTTGATGTCAATGTACTCTTCATGCTGATGTCAACATAAGTTAAAGATGATGCAGTACTGATGCTTCTCTTGATGTCGTTGTACTCTTCATGTTGTTGTCAACATAAGTTAAAGATGATGCAGTGCTGATGCTTCTCTTGATGTCGATGTACTCTTCATGTTGTTTACTCTTATCATGAATAAAAGAGTGCAGTTGATGCCAATAAGTGAATATTCTTCTTGAAATGCACGGCTTCTACTTTGGTAGTGCATGATTACTCGCATATGAATATCTTCCCGCGATGCGTAAATTTTGCGAGGGATGGAATCTTCTCGCGATGCATAAATTCCGCCAGATATGAAATCTTCTTGCGATATATAAACTTTTGCGAGGGATGAAATCTTCTCGCGATGCATAAGTCCTGCAAGGTATGAAATCTTCTTGCGATGTATAAACCTTTCGCGAGGGATGAAATCTTCTCGCGATGCATAAGTCCCGCAATGTATGAAATTTTCTTGCGATGTATAAACCTTTTGCGAGGGATGAAATCTTCTCACGAGGCATAAATTCCGCAAGGTATGAAATCTTCTTGCGATGCATAAATTTCTGCGAGGCATGAAATCTTCTCGCGATGCATAAATTCCGCAAGGTATGAAATCTTCTTGTGATGTATAAATTTCTGTGAGGTATGAAATCTTCTCACGATGCATAAAATTTTGCGAGGGATGAAATCTTCTCGCGGTGCATGAATATTGACTCGCGATGCATGAATATTAACTCGCGATGCATGATCTTCCGTGATGCATGAATATTGACTCGCGATGCATGATCTTCTGCGATGCATGAGTATTGACTCGCGATGCATGATCTTCCGCGATGCATGAATATTGACTCGCGATGCATGGATATTTTGCGATGCATGAGTATTGACTCGCGATGCATGAATATTGACTCGCGATGCATGGATATTAACTCTTGATGTCATCCTTGGTACCAAATGAAGATAGTGCTTAAATCGATCACCATAGCGATCTTCTGGGTGTCTTCTGGATAATCATATAGTCTCAATTGACGATAATGATAAAATGACTTTCAGATACTATATCATCTTGATCGGCAACAATATAAATGACCCCTCCACGTAATGTAACATCTTGATCGATAATAAAGTAAATAAACATTCCGGGTAATGTATATATCATATCTGACATTATGATGCAAATGACGTCTTTTACGGCAATCATAAACTCTTCCTCGCTTGATTCACCTTCGAATCTAGCTTGACGTTCCTTATAAACTTCATGTTGTTGGGAATTTGACTGAAATAAACAAATCATATTCCCAAGTCTTCGATGTCGGCAATATAACACGGTTCCTGCAATCCAGGAAAACTATTAATTTTGGGAGAGTTTTCTCTTCCCTTGACTTCTCCATATTTATCGATCGGAGGAATCTGCTGATATCAAAGCAAAGATATAAACCTATATCCACAGAAAAATTATTAGTTTTAAAAATGAACTGATCTGTGTCAATTCTTCAATCGTCCGCTCCTCGTCCTGCTATCCCTGGTTATTTTCCAGATCTCCCAACTCTTGATAGATAAGACGAATATTTCATGCCAAAACAAATGAAACATAAAAGGAAATATTTTAGAAAAATAAATTTTTGAGAAGTAATATTTTGAAAAGGGGCACTGCCAAATGTCATGTCACGTCAGGCTTAGCGAACTTCTTTGAGTTTGGGTGCTCGGAGGTTTATTCGCTGGGGAGTATTCACAATCACTCCAGGATGTCGACAAACCCATGATGAAATTTTGAGGCCATCCTCAAAATTTCTGTCCCAGTTACAAGTTTTGTTTATCTTCAACTGTCATTGAGTAAATCGCAGAATTTTTGAGATCCCCTCAAAAATTCTGTCCCACTTGCAAATCTTGAAATATCTTCAGTCTTGGCTTGTTGAGGAAAGATCTTCTTATCAAGAATTTTGAGTCCCTCTCAAAAATTCTGTCCCAGTTTCTATTGTAAAGAGGAATAGAAATCTTACGAAAAATATGACCGAACCCTTGTGGCGCCTACGTATCCCGTTGAGGCAGGAATCAGGTCAAACGTAGTTCCCCTCAAGGCTAACAATAGAAGAAATTTACAAAGAAACCGACCGAGGCCGACATAGGCCGCCTACGTATCTCATTCTTGAGAATTCAGGTCGAACGTAGTTCAAAATACAAAGAAATATTTAAAGGGGATAAAGGGGTGACCGAGGCCGACATAGGCCGCCTACGTATCTCATTATTGAGAATTCAGGTCAGACGTAGTTCGTTACAAGAGGGATAAGATTTTAAACAAAACAAATACAAGCAAAACGGAATGCATACAAGGAAATGACAGAAATACAAACTGAAGCTTCACACGTAGTATCTCTTGACAGCATCTGAGTTGATCGGTTTCGGCCATGCGGTGCCATCCATCTCCGACAGGACCAACGCACCTTTAGATAATACTTTACGAACCATGTAGGGTCCTTGCCAATTTGGTGCGAATTTTCCTTTGTACTCGTCTTGATGAGGAAAAATGCGCTTAAGTACTAACTGACCGATTTCAAAAATTCTCGCTCTTACTCTCTTGTGGAAAGCACGAATCATTCTCTGTCGGTACAACTGACCATGACAAACGGCAACCATTCTCTTTTCGTCAATCAAAGTTAACTGATCAATTCTCTTGCTAACCCATTCAGCATTACTCAACTCAGCTTCTTGGATAATTTTCAAAGACGGTATTTCAACTTCGGCGGGTATGACTGCTTCTGTTCCATATACTAGCAAGTATGGAGTAGCTCCAGTCGACGTTCTGACAGTCGTTCGATAACCCAATAAAGCATATGGCAGCATCTCGTGCCAACCTCGATGATTATCAATCATTTTCCTCAAAATCTTCTTGATATTCTTATTTGCAGCCTCTATAGCTCCATTCATTTGAGGACGATAAGCGGTTGAGTTTCGGTGAGTAATCTTAAATTGCTCACATATCTCTCTCATCAAGTGACTGTTGAGATTTGCACCGTTGTCAGTAATGATGGATTTTGGTACTCCAAACCTGCATATCAAATTGTTGCGAACAAAATCAACTACAACTTTCTTGGTTACCGACTTGTAAGAAGCTGCTTCCACCCACTTGGTGAAATAATCAATGGCAACCAAAATAAATCTGTGTCCATTAGAGGCGGCTGGCTCTATTGGACCGATGACATCCATGCCCCAAGCTACAAACGGCCAAGGTGAACTCATAGCATTAAGTTCGTGAGGCGGCACTCGTATCAAATCACCATGCACTTGACATTTATGACACTTCTGCACAAACTTGCAACAATCATTCTCCATAGTCATCCAGAAATAACCGGCTCGAAGGATCTTCCTCGCCAAAGTGAGCCCATTCATATGCGTACCACAAACTCCAGCATGTATTTGTTCAATAAGCTTCGCGGCTTCAACAGCATCGACACATCTTAGAAGACTCAAATCTGGAGTTCTCTTATAAAGGACTTCTCCACTTAGAAAGAAATTGAGAGCCATGCGGCGTATCGACTTCTTTTGATTGGATGTAGCATCTTCTGGATAAATACCAGACTCCAAATATTTCTTTATATCAAAATACCATGGCAAACCGTCTGGTTCTGCTTCGACATGTGAACAATGAACTGGATGTTCTTTCAACTCTATATCCAGTGGATCAATATAATCGATATCTGTATGTTTAATCATTGAAGCGATAGTGGCAAGGGCATCAACCAACTCATTCTGTATCCTAGGAGTATGTCTGAACTCGATCTCACGGAATCTCTTACGTAACTTCTGTATATACTATACGTAAGGTATGATCTTTGGGTTCTTCACAGCCCATTCTCCTTGAACTTGATGAATCAAAAGATCTGAATCTCCAATAACCAATAACTCGTAGACATTCATGTCAATGGCCATTTTCAAACCAAGAATACAAGCTTCGTATTCGGCCATGTTGTTCATGCTATTAAATCGGAGCTTAGCTGCCATGGGATAGTGCTGACGAGATTCTGACACTAGAACCGCCCCGATGCCTTTCCCTTGATGATTCGCCGCTCTATCAAAAAATAACCTCCAACCGGGATATGCCTCCGAAATATCTTCACCCACAAACGATACCTCTTCATCGTGGAAATAAGTCTTAAGCGGTTCATAATCTTCATCAACAGGATTTTCTGCAAGATGATCAGCCAAGGCCTGTGCCTTTATTGCCTTCTGAGTCACATACACAATATCAAATTCACTCAACAACATTTGCCATTTAGCTAACTTTCCTGTTGGCATCGCCTTCTGGAAAATATACTTCAATGGGTCCATTCTGGAAATAAGATATGTGGTATATGAAGACAAGTAATGCCTCAACTTCTGAGCAAGCCAAGTCAAAGCACAGCATGTTCTCTCCAACAGAGTGTAACGAGACTCATATAGAGTAAACTTCTTGCTTATGTAATAGATAGCTCTTTCCTTCTTCGCTGTCTCATCGTGTTGACCGAGTACGCATCCGAATGCACTATCTGATACAGACAAATATAGCAACAATGGACTCCCTTCTCGCGGAGGAACCAATACTGGCGGATTTGACAAATAGTTCTTGATAGCATCAAAAGCAGTCTGACACTCTTCGGTCCACTTTGTCTGAGCGTTTTTCTTCAACAGCTTGAAGATAGGCTCACACACCACGGTTGATTGGGCTATGAATCGACTGATGTAGTTCAACCTCCCTAAGAAACTCATCACCTCTTTTCTCGTCTTCGGTGGAGGTAATTCTTGAATTACTTTAATCTTTGAGGGTTCGAGCTCAATACCCCTTCTGCTGACTATAAATCCAAACAACTTGCCGGCTGGCACCCCAAAAGCACATTTGGCAGGATTTAACTTCAAGTTGTAACGACGCAAACGATCAAAGAACTTCTTCAAATGCATCAAGTGGTCCGAACTCTCGCGGGACTTGATTATGACGTCATCCACATATACCTCAATCTCCTTATGAATCATGTCATGAAATATGGTAGTCATAGCCCTCATATAGGTAGCACCAGCATTCTTGAGGCCAAATGGCATCACCCTATAATGATATACACCCCAAGGTGTAATAAAAGCTGTCTTTTCTGCATGTTCCTCATCCATCAGAATCTGATGATAACCTGCGTAACAATCCACAAATGACTGCATTTCATGCTTAGCACAGTTATCGATCAAAATATGAATATTTGGCAACGGAAAGTTATCCTTAGGGCTAGCTTTGTTGAGATCTCTGTAGTCGACATAAATTCTGATTTTTCCATCTTTCTTGGCGACCGGAACAACATTGGCCAACCAAGTCGGGTATTGCATCACTTCTACCAATCGAGACTCAATATGCTTGGTGATCTCTTCTTTAATCTTTAAACTCAACTCAGGCTTCAACTTCCGAGTTTTTTACTTCACCGGATCGAACCCTGGATTGATCGGCAATTTATGAGACACCACATTGGTACTCAGACCCAGCATGTCGCCGACTTCCCATACAAACACATCGACGTACTCAGTGAGTAAGTGTATTAGATCCTTCTTCTGAGCTTCATTCAAGTGAACACTGATTTTGGCCTCTTTAACGCACTCTGGGTCTCCCAGATTTACAATTTCAGTCTCCTCTAAGTTCGGCTTGTGCTGATTTTCAAACTGTAGAAATTCTTCAGCAACATATTCCGGTACCTCATTTTCCTCTTCGTATTCATCAACCTCATCATCAACTGCCGCACTTTGTTCGTTTAGCTCGTGATATGACACGACATTGGCAGGTTTAAAACTTATATTACTGAAACCATAAATAGACAGAGTTAGAAAATAAAAGCATAACAGATGATTAAATAAACAAATTTTAAAAATAAAAGAGGCTTTCATAAAAATGGAAAAACTATGCAAACTTTGGCCATGGCAGAACCATATTGCCTTTTTAAACATCGCGATGGGAATTCAAAAGTTCAAACAGTTAAGAAAATGCAAAATAGTGGGTCACGGGCCTCTTCCGGACTACCACCGATTTAAACATGCATAAAACGATGCCCTTCTACCAAGGAGTTTGGGAGATCAGGATGGGCGTGGAGGTCCAGTTCTGCAACGTCTCTCCGGGCTCAGCATCACAGAATCCTGTCAGCTCAACCTCTTCTTCAATAATAGCATCAATTTCTTCAAAAAGGCCACAGATTCCTTCCCCCAGGTCTTCCTCCTCGGCATGCTCATGAACTGGAAAAGATTGATGCAGATGAGGGATTGGTTTAGCTAATGCTTGATCATTCTTCTTTTTCAGCTTCAAATCTTCATCTGTAGGGACGTACCCCAAACCATATCTAGCTCCTTTGACAGGGATCGGAACAGGCTCAATAATTCCTTGGGAATTTCTTCTCAATCCAACACCTGGTTCAAAACCATTCTGCAGCATCACAGTGGCTATCATCTTATACACGGCAGGCATATGAGGCTGTGGGGCCAAATCCTCACCAGTTGCATTTACCAGCTCCACTTTATAGAAATCGGTACCTCGAGACACTTCATCAATAATCGACGCCTGTCTACCAGAGCGATTCCCTTCACCATGAATAACCAACTCTTCATTTCTCCAAACGAGCTTCATCATTTGATGCAAAGTAGAAGGCACAGCTCCAGCCATGTGAATAAAAGGCCTTCCCAAAAGAAGGTTATAGCTGGTGTCAATGTCCAAGACTTGGAACTGTGCGCTGAATTCTGCCGGGCCCAGTTGGACAACAAGATTCGCAGCTCCCAAAGTATCTCTTTGGACCCCATCAAAAGCCCTTACGTTGACTTGGTGTTGCTCCAACTTCCCCAAGTCAAAACGTAACTGCTTCAGTGTCGACAATGGACAAATATTTAAGCCGGATCTGTCATCTACCAAGACGCGATTTATAACCTTCTCACGACATATCACAGTGATGTGTAGCGCCTTGTTATGTGACCTCCCTTCAACAGGCAGCTCATCGTCACAAAAGCTGATTCGGTGCCCTCGAATAACCTGATGAATCATGGCAGCCACGTTATCACTACTTGTACCTGAGGGTACGTATGTATCATCGAGAGCTTTCATTAAGGCCCGCCTGTGGGACTGAGAGCTCATCAGTAGGGCCCACACGGAGATCTGAGCCGGGGTCTTCTCTAAATATTTGACGATGGAATAATCCTTTGGTTGCATCCTTCTCCAGAATTCTTCCGCTTCTCCTTCGCTTATCGGCCTCTTATCCTGGTCCTTCTTCTATCCTCCGAGAGCAAGCTCGTCAGGAGTGTAACACCTTCCAGACCTGGTCATGCCTTGAGCAGCAGCGGTTTCAATAACAAACTTAGGCTTGACGAGAGTTTTTGACGGCACCAAGGCAACAACCTTTGTAGGTGTCAAAATAACAAACTCTCTCTTTTCTTTAACGCTTAAAGAAGCGACAGCCCTTTCCAAATCATCGTGAACGATGGGAGTAATCATCTTCGTTCCACACCAGTCTTCATCTGTCTTGATCATATTGACATTGCTGCCTTCATGATTCGGCAACGGGTTTGTGTTGACATTTGGTGCCGCCGGTTGGAGAGAAACTACCTCCTGATCGATCAGATCCTGGATTTTGTGCTTAAGGTTGATACAATCTTCCGTGTCATGTCCAACACTGTTGGAATGATAAGCACATCTTTGATCTGGCTTGTAGAACTTTGAATTGACATCCACGGGCTTGGGCCCTACAGGGTCGATGTATCCGGCCGCAGCCAGTCTCTCAAATAGTTTGGTCCGGCTTTCAGCAAGTGGAGTAAAGTTCCTTGAAGGCCTTTTTTCAAATTTGGGTCGGGAAGAGTCATAACCACTTTGCTGAGGGGGAGGCACCTGCTGATAATTTCGGGTATTCGGACGAGGAGCTTGGCTTCTAGGATAAGGGTTTGTTTGATAATTTGGCGATGGAGCTTGGTAATTCGGGAGGTTTTTTTTATATAATGGAGCTTGGACTTGATAAATGGGTGATGGTGCTCGGTAGCTCGACTGTACATTGGCATAGTTGGTAGTAATATTCTGATAAGGGGATGGAATCTGGTAAGGTTGAGGGTAATTTGGGTATATGGGGGAAAGATTTTGGAGATTAAGGGGTAGACTCTGGTACAACGGAACTTGAGCGTTTGGATAGGTGGGGGTAGTATTATGGTTATTGGGATGATTGGATTGCGGGTAGTAGGCTTGGTGAGACTTTGGGGAAGGCCTGGAATGACCTTGGGAATGTGACGAGTTTCTGGGGGTTTTTCTTCCCCCAAACGAGACAGCGGCAACTTCCTCTCTTTTCTTCCTCATCAATCCTGAAGATCCAGGTGACGCGGATACACGGGCTATCTTCCCTGATTTTAAACCGTTTTCGATGGTCTCACCAACTTTGACTATCTCGGCGAATTTAGCTCCGACTAGCAACATGATTCTGTCGTAGTATTCTGGCTCCTACACCCGCACAAACACTTCCACAATCTCTTTCTCTGTCATGGGCGGCCTTACTCTTGCTGCTTCCTTCCTCCATCTATAGGCAAACTCCCTATAGCTTTCAGTTGGTTTTTGCTTCATCTTCTCTAGAGAATACCGATCGGGAACTATCTCAACATTGTATGCAAATCGGTCAATGAAGTCTTTGGCCAGCGCATTCCAGCTGGGCCACTGCCTGGTTTCGTGTGATGTAAACCACTCGAGGGCCTCCCCACATAGACTTCGGCTGAAAAGCCGCATCAACAAGGGCTCATCCCTGCCAACTCCCACGAGCTGGTCACAATATGCTCTCAGATGAGCCATGGGGTTGCCTACTCCCCCGAAGGTGTCAAACTTCGGAATTTTGAACCCTTCGGGAAGGTTCAAATCTGGGTGGATGCACAACTCTTCGTAACTGAGTCCAACGACGTCTGGGATGCATTGTAGCTCTTTCATAGCCCTTTTGATTTCCTCTTTTATATCGATCTTCGCATCCTCCTTTGCCTTCCATTCTCTTTTCTGTTCTTCATAGTGATCCAACTCAGAACCATGCACCTCGTGCTCGGCAGGAACAGGAACTTGGAAGGTGGCTCTTTTTGGGAGGGGTGGAGCTATAGAGGGACTTGGAACGTTTTGGGCGGTCTGGTAGTTCTGTGGGTAAGCCTGAGGATTGGTGTTCTTATTTAAATGGTGATGAGGTATTTGGGGATTGAAGGCAGTTTGATTTTGATTTTGGTTTTGATTCTGTGGCGGTGGGGCGGTTTGAGTATTCTGAGGATGGGATGGCATTTGAGGGTGGTTATTTGGAAGAGGCGATGGAGTATGGTAAGATACAGAAGCGTATTGGGGGTTTTGGGTTATTAGATCTATCACAGACGGATTATGCACAAGTGTAGAAGGCTGATTCTGAGTTGGATCCGTATTTGATGAAGGGAAGTAGATCGGAGATCTTCCATCAGCAATATTAGGACCAAATCCAGGTGGAGGCATATCTTGTCTCCGTTGCATTTCAACTCTCATTTCAGCGACCTGTTGCATCAGCTGCATGATCAGTTCGTTCTGTTCCGCTACGGAAGGCTGAGCCACCACAACATCAGTAAGACTTACTTCGTCGTTGTTGTCTCCCATGACTGTCTTTCCTTTGTCTGAATTTTGTCTAGGGAAGGAATCTGTAGGACCTTTCGATCTGGTAAAGTAAGGATGATCTGCCAGCTTTGATCGACACAGATCAGTTTAAAGATACCTGAGAAGCGAAACAACTCAAAGGCAGATCTGTTAGTGCAGATTCAGAGTACAAAATGCATAATATCACACAGAGAGCAGATAAACACACAAGTTGCTTTGTTTGAGGACATATTTAACCCACGAGTGAGGACGGGAATACGTTTTTTTAACAAGCAGGAATTTGCTTTTTTTTTTTTTTTTAGTTTTGACACTGTCTCGGGAAGGCTAAATCACGTTGTGCTACGATCTTCTTGCAGCTGCTTTTTGATGTCTATTGATCTGATCTTCGTAACTTTCGTAACATGAAGGAGAATGAAAATTTTTAAAGATATGGGCCGGGCCGGGAGAGGCTGCCTACATATCTCACAAGGAGAATTCAGGCCCAACGTAGTTCGAGTTTGGGATAAAATATTTTCATTCATTCTTTCATTACGCTTACAAGGAAATTGAAAGACAACATTGGAATTCTTAAAAGATAACACGATGATGACACGTTAGTCATTTCTCTTCTTGTTGCAGCATCACTCTCTTCCTTTCAGACGACCCAGAAATGGAGGCTTGTAGACGATTTCCTCACCGTCGTCGTCCTCAGTCAATTCGGGGTGAGCGTTGTCGGGACCACTATTGGCCCCTTGCTCACGGATAGAGTATTTTCCACGCATTTTCTGAAGTTTATCTATCATGTCATGGTGGAACGCCTTGTTCTTCTTCCTTAATGCCGACATCCTTTCTTTCATAGCGATGAATTCCATCATTTCCGCTTTCAGTTCTTCATCTAGTGACACATTTTTGGCCAACAGACTCGCGGTTTCCGAATCTATCTCTGCTTCTCTTGCCTCTCTTTCTTGAATCTGTAATCGAAGCATGTCCAATTTTTGGCTTAGATCCTCTTTTTCTTCCTCAATACTTTTCTTCCTCTTTTCTTTTGACATCAATTCTTCATCCAGTGTCGCAGTCGCAGCTTTGTAGACTGACGTGGCAACTTCGACCCTAAGCCCCTCCTCTCTGACCTCTTGAATCTTTCGTGTGATTTGTTCTATCTTTCTTTGTAACTCCTCTCCAGTGAGCCTCATCTGGATATTCTTACCCTTATCCATAGCAGTGATTTGCTTTTCCTGAGACAATAGAGTAATGTTTAGGATTTGTCGTATGAGAGATGTCTTTTGAGTGAGAAGCTTAAGACTCGGAAAATTTTGGTCGGACATTTTGTAACAGTGGCTTCTATATATTTATTTTTTTTTTGGAAAATTTCTGGATAGGAGTAAGTTTACGATATCCTCATTCATAGCAACATAACACATAAGCAGTTAAACACACATATATCGCATCCTAAACATGCTTGTGACCCTTTTATGCCAAGGGTGAGCCTAACGAATTGAAGGATGCATATGCTTTTTTAAACCCGATTTATTATCCCCAAAATACTTCATTAATAGCATCCAAAATGTCTGACAAACATAAAACAGAGAAATAATCCTGAAAATAAATTACCAAACAAAGTACAAATAAAACAGTCCCACGCAGGGGATGGTAAAATTCAGGCCTCCTCTGATCCTTCGCCAAGTCAGGTCCTCTTGGCGATGTTGACCTCTTTCCACATGGCATATCTGTTTGCCCAGAGATGGTGTCTCGCCAATCGAGCTCCTTCTTGATGTCTGAACCCCTCTATCGACTGAATCTGTTGTTCCATGCTATCATCTAACTCTGTCATGCACTGTCTGGCTCTTTGTAGTTCTTGTTTCAATCGAGCTATGACTTTGGCATCTCCTGAGTGACGACGTTGATGCTCTAATTCACTCCTATCAAACTTCTCTTGAAGGCGGTGAAGTCGGACTTGATGTTTGGCTCCAATATCGGCAATAATGTGAGGAACGTTTGGACCAGGCTCAATAGTTCCAGCGAGACTCTTTTTTAACCATTCTTTATACTCCTCCGAACATTCTGGACGAAACCTATCTGGTACAGGCTCACCCAACACTCTTCGAGATCTCCACATCCTACGCATGTCTTCAGCAAATGCAACTCGCCCATTCTCGTGGTCAGTTACGAACTTCTTCATATTTGCAATCTGGGGTAACTCTTGTTTCCCTCCTAGTTGCCTTAGGACTCGACCAGGAGCATATGGTCTAGTCCCTCTTAACCCAGCAAATACCAAGTAAGGGACTTTTTCTGTTCGAATCACCATGTTTTTAGTTACCACCAATCTGTCTATTGACCACTGTACGTGTTCTTCTCTCAACCCTAGAAGTCTTGGATACCAAAAACTTTCTTCTCCAGTCTTATTGCAACGATTGTGGTACAACCACCAATCATGACCGTGTAGCTCATCTGACCGCTTCAAAGGATCTGGTTCTTTCGGGTTATGAGTCTTGATCAAATGTCGCATCATCCACCATTGTAGTATCAAATTACACCCTTGAAAGAAGCGTTCTCCACTTTGACATTTGTCTAAAGCCCTGTAGATGTCTGCCAAAATCATAGGCGCTAACGTGTAGTACTTTGTTGCTGATTTATAGTCCACTCGTAGAAGATGGCTTGAGTGACCATAAACACACTAGGATGAATGGTGTATTTTGGCCCTTGAGGAAAGGCAAGGGGACACGTCTCTTTCCATTTTTCTTTCGAAACGAACTCGTCTTTATATTTCTCATAAGCTCTTGCACGTCCGAACCGATAATATAGCTTTCTAAAAGGTATATTTGGGCCAGGGAGCTTGTCCATCCACTCGGTTTTAACCAATGACAATTTTTCTCTAATTTTGGCGAAATCCCATATTATGGGATTTAGGAGATCTGTATCTGGATGACGTTTTCTCTTGTTGCACATGGCAACACTTTCGTAGCTGATAAGGACTTCTTCAATAGTTGGCGTCAACTCTACTTCCCCGAACCGAAAAACCATGTTCTCGCTATCCCAGAATTTCACCATCGTTCCAATCAAGCCAGGCCAAGCATTCATCTCTAACAGCGACGGAAGGTAACCTATGTGTTTCTGAACGATCATTTTGTCGTCGGTGTTCATGAACCTCCACCATACTTTGAGGAAGGGATCGGGAACGGTAACCATTCTTGTCTTCAAAGGCTCGTGTGTCGGATTCATCCTACAAAAATAGCAGACAAAAATTTGTCAACCCCCACCCCCATAGACAATAAATTGTTTTAAAAACACATATACATCCTTCAATCAACACGTAAGCATGATTGTCTGTTTTTGACAAATTAGGCCAAGTAGACACAAGGTGGGCTTCTAATGGGCCCAACACGCCTTGGGTGTTGGGTCATCTTAGTTCAAATGCTCCTAAATTTGGGATTTGGCTCGGCTCTACGCTAGTTTACTATAAGTGGCTTTTGAAGAGACCGGAAACCCAAACGGACAATTTGGGCTGAAACTCGCGACAACCATTGGACGCCTAACGAACCAATAAATTGCCGCTAATTTTGAAAAAGGGTGAGTATAAAAAAGTTCGGCTGCGGTTCCGCAAACTGTCCTTTAATATACTATACATATATATCGGAAATATGCCATGATATGCAACAGTTCAGTAAAGCAATAAACAGATAAACAGTTAACTCACATAGCCAAAACACGTTAGTTTTAAGGTTAGAATCTTCCTACGTCCCCAGCAGAGTCGCCATTTCTGTTTTATCGAAAAATGGTATTTTTTAAGAATTTTGACTTTTTAGAGTCGCCACTTAATTTTTAAGAAAAATCAAGAAAACTTCTGTTTTCAAAAGACTTAACAGAAAAATCGTTTGAAAACTTTAAAAGGGTTCGGGGATTCCTATTAATATTTTAGGAAGGTGTTAGGCACCTAAAACATCCGTCTAAAACGGTTTTCCAGCAACTAACATAGTTGGCTAAAAAAATTGTTTTTAACTTGACTTGAAAAATATTTAGAAGTAGAGAGTTAAAATACTAACTTATTTTTTAGGTCATTTCATTTGCAAAATTATTTTAATTTTTTAAGTTGATAAAAATATTTACGGCATTTTGCGGGGATTCGGATTTTCTAACTTTAAAATTAACGACAAATAAACAAGGCAAACAATTTAGAGCATATAAAGAGAGATAGGGAGAGAGATATTGGGTCCAACTCCGGGTTCTGTTCGCCTTGACCGGAAATTTGGACCCACCTGCTTTTGGGCCTTTGACCCCTTTTTTTTTTTCTTTCGTACCTGTCCTACACTAAGCAAATAATAATACAAAATAAATACAGAAAAGTAAAAGACGATAAGGGCTTTGGCCCATTACAAATAAGAATACAAATATGCGTAAAATAAAATAGGTCTTCTAATTCAACTTCTTCAACTTTCTTCAAATCCTCATGCTAGTTCAACTTCAAGAGTCTGTCCACCAAATTTTAGGTTGACTCGATAGAAGAATTTTGAGCCTTTATGGCTCTCTCAAGATGCAAGGAAAGAACGAGTTCTTAGCGAACTCAGGTAGATTTTCATGCATTTAAAAAAAGGAAAAAGAGTTAATGCGCGATATAACTAATATAAACACAAGTAATGGTCACGCTACTACAACAACAACATAAATTTGATTCAAATACATGCAGATTGACTTAGAGTCCAATTTTAGGTAGTCGAAATACACGCCTCCACCCCAACATGACGCTACCCGAACATGGATTATAATTCCCAACACGGAATTGCATATTAGAAAAATGTGTTTAATAGTGAAAAATATAAGCATTAAACAATAAGAGTGAGTAAAATATACTTCCTGATAAGCTAGTATAGAAAAGAAAAGGGCAAACAAACATCAATTCGACACAGTGACTAATGGATAGATTAAAAAAATATGTCTCTTACACTATTATTATTTTTAGCTATGATTTCGAACAAAATAGAATGATAAAGTAACTAAATCTATATGAGCCTACAATTAAACTTAAAGCTTACACAAGTGCAAATCTAAAGAATAATAGAGTTTAATGAGGTAGTATAGAAATTACATAACTAATTAAATGACTCCTATACTTTGCAACTTCAAGTAAGAAAACAAAAGGAAAGAAAAGACTTGCTCACTCAAGACCAAAGTAAAAATAAATAATAGGAAAAAGAAACAAACAAAATTAATCACGCTTTAAGATTCAAATGGCAATTAAGATAAGGACTCCCAAATTGAAAAAGAAAAGGAGCATGCATACTCAAACCCAGATCAACACTGCCTACAAATTCCCAACTTAGAAAAAAATCTTGAGTAAACATTGCTAATCAGATTGAAACAAATAAAATTGCTTTTCTCTCTTTTTTTTTTTTTTTTATAAAAAAAATCGCAGCAAGGTTTAACAGTAAGAAACGATAAACTAATTAGAGTCAAGACCCTTTTGTAATTTAAGGCAAATAAAAGCTAATTGCTAGATCAATTATTTAAGACTGTCATTCTTTTATTCAAAGGCTAAAAGGAGGGATTTAATATGATAAAGGGGGGTAAAAAGAAATAATAAATAAAAAAGGTAAAATATATAAATATACCAACTTACACCCATACCTGTAACGCACACTAAATCCATGAGAAATTGAATGGGACACAAGTAAGTTATGATAACAATTTGTAAAAAACGACCCAACTACTCCAGATATGCACAATCAATTTATGGTCACCTTAAACAATGAAAACATATTTTAATAACATGTGGAAGGAAAAAGACATACTATCTTAGTAATGAACTAGCTAGTATTTCAAAGGCCATGCAAAATAATTCTGCCAAGGCTCGATGATACTTCTAAAAAAAAATTAACAACAAAACAAGGAGTAAAAAAAAAAAACTTTATATAAACGAAACCACAACATTTTAGACCTGCAAAAGAATCATAACATTGACTTCCGCCATCATCGAATATAAATACCCACGAAATTCTAACATCCGAGTGAATCGTAATAATCGAGAGGTAAACAAACTTTAAGTCATTCGGACAAGATTCACCACAATAAACCATAAACCATGGGACCATAAGTTTAAACGCCGAAAGAAACCAAAAATTGGAAACGGAATATTACCTTTTCGGAGGCAGTGAACAAGGAACAAAACGAGCTTTGAGCAGGCAGCGACTTGCGAAGATTTCCGATAAAGCAAAGAAACAAGAGATTCAAGAGAAACGAGAATCTCACTATCTATGTTTTATATTTTTTGAAGCTAGTATTTTTTGTATTTTGCTATTCAAAACCTTTCTCTCAAAATAAAAGAAAACTTAAACTCCAGACCAAAAAAAAAAAAAACCTTTGAAAGAACAGAAAGAGACCTTATATAGCGATGGATTAGGGTTTTCGGATGAAAGAAGCAGGAGAAATTCCCAAAGGGCCAGGGTAGAATCGGGATTCTATGTCCCATCTCAAAATTTAAAAACCCCAAGAACAAGGGCAGCTGGATTTTGGGCGGAATCCAATCAAATCCCGCAATATTAGGGTGAAAGGACGAAAAGGGAGGGTCTTGATCGAAAGAGGCCACTACAAGAAAAAGCTCTATTTAAGACCAATGTTTAGGGACGAGTTAATAATCCCGTCTCTAAAAGTACATATATTGGGATGAGATTTTATTTTGGTCTTTAATTCCGTTTGTTATTGTGAAGGCTCTAAATCTGGTCTCTAGAGAAAGTAGTAACTGGTCCCAAATCAAAAATTAAGGCGTCTTGTGAAATACATTGAAAGGCGGGAACTTCATATTTTCACCAAAATTGGCCGCCTGAAATTTCATTATTTACTAAAATTCTAAAAGAAAAATAAAACAAAGAATAAACACTTCAGTTTATTTCCCAAAAGATATCGTGAAATCAAACAAGTGAACAACGCTAGCAGAGATTTTACCAAGCTAACAACAATCTTCCCTTACAACGATCTTAGTCGAGCTCTCAACTAAAAATGAGAAAGCACAGGTCTTCCTAGCAGCAAACCCAGGCCAGGTCTCATCGATTACTGTTTCATCTGTACATTTTCTGAGAATAGAGAAAGCAGAGGTCTGCCTAGAAGTGATCTACACCATATTTATATCTTATAATCACTCGGATCTCAGGTATGCCTCAACTTCTACGAGTTTATTTGAATTTTTTTTATGTAAAGTCATTTTTCTGTTTTTTTATTCGAGTTATAACTCTGTCTTGTTTGAGTTATTGTTCTCTAAGATAAGATGCTGATTGTTTTATTAAAAGAAATTCAGTTTTGTAGTGAAAAATGATCCCAAAACGAAGGGGATCAATAAGTACTTAAAGAAGTAAGAGTTCGTAAAGATAAGTATAATGAACTAAACTTGAAAAGAGGCACTAATAACTCAATGAACTAAAACAATAGTAAGAGATAATATAGAGAGAGTTCAGTTCAAATCGATAAATCTGTATGAATTATAAGTGAACAAAACTCTCTCTTGTAATTGCAGAATGTTAAAAATGAGACAAGTGATTGCAGAATGTTACAAATTAAGTGAGACAAGTGATTGCATAACGTTAAAAATGAATAAGTGAAACAAATTTTAGTTTTGTTTGATACTGAAACTGACGACATATGTAAAACACAATACAACTGATGCAAAATGACCTCTTGTGGTGTTGCACATAGAAGATCGAAAGACTAACATTTTCGTTTGGGTCTGAAACATGGAAATATTTATAACTTTCAAGAAGATACATTCTAATAGTTGTTTAAAGCATTGTTTCAATTTTTTTTAGTTGGTTCTCTGATTTTTGTCACTTGTATATCAGCTATGCATCCTCCTCTGTGAGTTTTTTTTCCTTCTCTAAACTTGACTCGTTGAGTGTTTTATTCTTATAGAATATATAGTGTATATTGTGTGCATAAAGAATCGATCATGTTTTGACGATGAAATTAACTCGAGTTTATGAAAGATGAAGAAAGCAATAGAACTGATGCAAGTTACCTTTTGTATTAATGTACATAGTAAGTAGAAACAACGATAGTTTCATTTAGGTTTCAAAACTTGGAAAACTCAAGATTTTCCAAGAAGATACGTTCTAATAGTGGCACCATATTTTTTCTGTTGTTGTAAAACTGAATCACTAGCTATTCTTTTTGTTCAACTTCCTGGTTAGCTTCCTCTTTTGGGAGCTGATTTTTTCTTCTTTTCTATATTTGCTTTGTTTGAGTTACACTACACTTGTTTTAATTACTTTTCTTCTCTGAGATTAGGTAGTCAATTTTTTGAAGTATATTCAAGTTTGTAGGATCCCAAAAATAGGGGATCAGCCCTAAGAGAAATGACTTGCTCCTAAAGAAACAAAACAGTGAGCTACTCTTGAACAAAGGCACCCACATGTAATGAGTTAAAACAGTGTTCAGAGAGAAGAGATAGGAATTTGTCTTCGACTCGAGAAATCTTTTTTGAATTCCAAGGGAATGATTGTTTACCTTTTAAGACTAACAGAGCATGCGGGGAAGTGGTTACAGTTATGGAAACTGATCCAAATAAGTAGCCATGTGCAACTAATTCCTAAGAGATTTCTATCTAACTAAAATAAATTAATAATTTCAAAAGAAACATTGAATTATATTATATTATAAGTGGATCATACTATAGTGTTTTGTGTGTGTCTAAGGAATGGATCATATTGTTTTTACAATCAAATTAACTCTAACTCACAAAAGATGTAAGAAGCAACAAAACGGATACAAATGACCTCATGTGGTATTGTACATAGAAGGTAGAAATAGTTATAGTTCTATTAGTTACAACCTTAGCGATCTTGAGATTTTTCAAGATATATGTTATTACAGTTGTACCATATATTCTTCAATTCCTATCAAACTTAATCTCCACAAATTTATGAAGAAAAAGTGTAAATAACGGATTGTAATGAACTTTTAGAAGGTTAAAGATGCAACTCATGAGTTCTTACAGTTATACATCCTGTGGTTATATATATAAAAGGTAGAAAGAATGATAATTATCGCCATGATTCTTGTTTTGCGGTGGGGGTCACGTGATTGATTTCTCCTTTTGATTATTGAGAATTAATACTGTTAAAAACTCTTATTCTTGATTACTTTGATTTTATTCATCAGTTCACTAGTAACTATCTGAAAGACTACTTTTATTTTGTTTTTCAGTTCACTGGACATATGTTGTTTCCTTATTAATTTTCTACATGTGGCTCTTTTTACAAGTTCAATGCAAAAAATTGAAAATATGGATGGATCAAGTATTAAATGTACTATCAGATACATATTTGTTGCGCCCGGGGAAATTGGAAAAGAACGAGGATGAGGAATTAAATCTTTAACATCAAAAGGAAAAAATCCAAGTAAGTGTAAGCTGAATTCTTAGGATACTAATAATAGTTCTCCATGTCCTAGATGTAATGGTGACCCTACTTCCTCTGTTGATGCAATCTGTGCAAACTCTATAGCGTTCTTATATTCATTCAAAGGTTGTTGATATAACTGAGTTGTCACAAGTGATTTGAATTTGTGCAATCTGTGCAATATGTGCAAGTGATTTGAATTTGATTTACCTGTGTCATCTGTGCAGGTTATTTGAATTTGAAGAACCTGATGGTGCCAAGTGATTCAAGTGCTTATTAGTTCCCATCTGTTCTTCATTGTGATTTCCTGAGCCTTGCAGACCATTCACTGTTTGGACCTGGTTGTGTTCAGGTAGACTATCCTCCTTCCCAGTTCAATTTATTTTGAGATTTAGAACAACCATATGTTTGTTCAATGCGTATCTTGGAGTTGTTGTTGGATTATCTTGTTAGCTAGATTTAATGTTGCTCCTCCAGTAGGGACCCCACACGCCCCTCCATTCCGTTCTACTTGAATTAATCCACCTAAGGTTCATCGAGATAATTTTCCTTGCCCATTCCAACTCTCCTTCTAAAATAGTTATCACCATCGCTTCAATTTTTTGAATTTTCGAAGAGTTGGAGGATGAATTCATGGAAGAAGAGTCGGTAGCTGTTTGGTCACCTTTATTGAGCGGGTGATTGGAATTGATCTCCGTAGTTTATTTATGTTCCCTGCATTAGTGAGATACAATTTAAAGATCACTGCACATATAGCTTTCCTCTGTTTTTTTATTGATTTCTATTTAACTATAACTGTTCTCTGTTTTTTATTTTCTGCACATAAAGTGATACATCTTTTTCCACCTTTTCCAGTGAACACACCTTTTTTCTGCTCAAATATACATAATGATATTTCTTAAAATAAGTATTGTGATAGAAAAATCACTCATCATATTGCAGCTTCTGTTTTTCGCCATTTTCTAGAAAAAAATCATATCTTCTTTCAACTCATCAATCAGTTGCCCTCATTCTTGATTTCTATCTTCAGCACAAACACTTTTTGATACACTTAAATCAGTGTTAATGTTTTTCTCTTCTTTTTTATTCATGTTGTTCCTTGATCTGTATAGGCAGGGATTGTTTTTCCTCTTTGATTCTAGCCTTTATTCCTCAGTATGTTTTCTTCGTCTACATCTGATGTGATAAGCCTGTTGTTACTGTAATTTTTTCCACTGGATTCCTTGTCTTATTGTATGTTTTTCTTTTAATAGGTAAAATACAGTATTGCAATTTGTAGACGTTTCATCGTCTTAAAATACAGTTCTCTTAGATTTGGTGCAATGATTGTAATGCAATATGTAGACGTTTTAGACTTGTGACACACTCTCAAGGATCAATTTGAGATTGTTTGGCTCCTACAAGGATTAAGAATTGGAAGAAAACAATAATAACTTGCTTGTTTCCCCTGGTGCTACACAGATAACATGGTTCCTTTTCCTGAAAATTTTATATCTTGATTGTTAAATTTCTTCGCAAGAGCTTGTTTCCCTTGAACCATAATAAAATCCTTTTGTTGGAATTTTTTTCTATTTGTACTAATCTTTTGTCATTGAAATTTTGTTTTCACTATAGATTTTGATTTTAGGTTCATTAATCTTTTTTTAATGTGTCTATTTGCTGCTTTAAGTAGGCATTATTTGAAATATGACATTTACTAGATTTCTTCTTTTGAAAGATCTAAACAACACTTCAACATTTATAATCATATAGAAGGCTAGGCAATGTTGTTGTTATTAGACACAAACCACAGTTCAATAATAAATTATAGACCTTAAGCATGAGACTATGATTCTTAATTATGTAAATTTTCTTCGAAATGTACTGAATTACTAATGTTTGTTCTACTTTCGACAACAGTCCATGAATGCTGCCATAACTTGAGAAACGAATAATACTAGATATTCTTCACATAAATCTGATTCAAGCATTTACATGTAGAGAGTTTCACTAAAAACCTCACTGGATTCCGAAATTCCTAGTTCCTTTTTATCTTCTTTTCCTTAGTAGAATCATCTGTGAGTCCAAAATACTGATTTACTCCTTTACAAAGGTTTATTAATCTCAAAGATTCTTAATCATTTTTATTATTTTCATGCAGATTATTGATATACCTAGATAACTCTTGGTGAATTTTGGATTCTTTTGTGAAGATTGAAGCTACAAGTGAACATGAAAGTTTAGAAGAAGCATAGGACCATTAATATTTTGCTAAGAAAGTTATGACAAACTTGAAATCGTGGCCTAGCTCGGGATATTGTTCATTTGCCGAGTTTTTTTTTGTAAGAAAATGTTGAAAATAGCATGGGATGTTAATTTGTTTTATATTTATGGCAGCCTTTTGTATGAAGATATTCCGTAGCAATCTTATATTTATTGACAACGCTTATAAATTTTTTGTGATATAAAGATCCAGATTGGTGGTCAATTAGAGACAAAAAATATTTGCTCGTCTCTAAAGGTTCATCTAGGATGAGATTGTTTATTGTCTCTAGAAGTTTCATCTAGGATGAGACAACTTCTTGTCCTAAAGGTTCATCGAGGACGAGGTGTTCTTGTCGCGAAAAACAATTTAGGACGACGTAGTTGATCATAAAAAAAGTAATCTAGGATGAGATAGTTGCTCGTCCTAGAAGATTATTCTAGGACGAGTTAGTTACTAGTCTCTAATGGGATTCGAAGACCAAGAAATGACTAATTTTCCAAGAACGAAATCATCAATTTGGGACGAGATATGTAGTCTCTAAAGGTTTTTTGGCGACTAGCTTTATTGCCGTCTCTAAAGACAGTTAACGACCGGCAAAAGGAACCCGTCCCAATTGACCTTCAGCGAAGAAGCCTTTAAGGACGGGTGGCGACCAGACTTTTCCCGTCTCAATAGACTATCTGGGACAGGATTTAGACTTTCTGGGACCACATTTCCCTTCCTTAGTGACTGTTTTTCTTGTAGTGGGCGTCCTTGAAGCTCGACGTGTCGCGCATCTGCACGAACAAGGACAAGATGGGAGTACTGTCACTGAAATTTCCACAGAAAGTCAGTCCTGGATTGAGAAGGGAGACGCTGGAGGAGAGTCGACGCTACGCCACGCGCTGATATCGCTCACGTGACTGCTTCTGGGGCTAGCTGCTCGCTGGGAGGTTTGGGATGCTGCCATCGCCGTCTTGTTGCGCGTTGTTGTCGCACGCTGAGGGTGAATCGCTTGAGTTCTTTGGGAACAAGGAATGGGTCGGGGCGGCTGATGGGAAAGTGGGCTGAATGGTGAAGACAAAGAGAGGAATGGGTTGGGCTGATTAAAAGAAAGAGGGCCTTATTTCAGCTCTTTTAAATGCCTGAGGCCAAAAGGCATGTTTGACTCTGGTTGCAATTAAAAAATTGGCCCAAATACATTGACATGTAACCAAATCAAGTTTAATTGACGAAATTTGTTAGAACTTAAGCGAGATGAGTTACCATTAATTAATAAACAAGCTTCTTAATTTTAAACGAAATGAAATATCGATGCAATTAGAATTATTGATTCAAAAGATGTAAACTATCACATAATTAATAAAATATTTGAACAAACATAAAATCTTTGGGACGATTTTCACACATCCATAAAAATATGCTTGCGTATATATATATATATATATATATATATATATATATATATATATATATATATATATATATATATATATATATATATATATATATATATATATACACTTGAAAATATATTTGAATTTCGTACCAACATATTAATTACTTTAAATTGCTTGGAATTTAAGAAGCTCGTGAATTAATTTCTATCGGGGAGGGTCAAAATTGGGTGTCAACATTCGTAACATTAATTTCTTTGGTGGTTGCGTTATTAATAAATATTTATCATGTTATGTAGCTTGAATATGTTGGAGACGGTTGGTTGTCAATTGGAACTGTCAAGATAAATTACTTTAGCTAGTATAAGGTCGACTTGAAGTATGTTGATCTTTGAACTACTTTATTAGGTTCTCATACCACATCATGAATACAATTTGAAGCAAAGGTTTGAATAAAATTATATATGCATGTGAGGGACAATTAATTTGTATATAGTTCTCTCCAAAATTAAAATTATTGCTTAATTCATATAAATTGCTTAGTGTTAATTATGAAAATGAGTTGATAAGTTCATCTTACAAATTAAATGGGACATTTATGATATATTAAGATTTCTATATATCTAAAATATATCTTGTTGGTCGTTTAAAAGCTCATAGCATGTTTACAATGTCATTATTGAAAATTATAGTCACATATTTCATTTAATAAAATGAGCCTTTGGTGCTATACTTGAGATGAAGAAAGTGTATTGGGAAATGTCACAACTTCAAAAAGTATATAATACATTATATGATTTGGTGTGTTGCCTAACCAGAAGATTAGATTGGTCTTCTTGGATGTTTGATGCATATAAAAGAAATGAAATTCGATTTAAGGTCATGCTTTTTATAAAATAACGATTGATTTTTCTAATTGGTCAGGAATAGATTGATATCTTGATGCATATACACAAAGTTTAATGATAGTGAGAGTAGATACAAAAATCGTTCTGAATGATACCTCGATGTATTGCATCACATATTATTATTACGGTACAAAATCAAATTGAAAATTGAATCGAATTACAAAATGAGTTAAATCGGAAAAAAAATCGAGTAGTGTTTGATTTGACGGTATTGAAAAAAAATCTGATTATATTAGGGTTGGTTTGGTTTTAACTAAAAAAAAATCAACCCGAGACCAAACCAACCCGACATTATAGATATAATTTTAAAATTTTATTTTATACATAAGAATATTTACTTTGATATAATTTTTAAATATTTATTATACTTTTTTATATTTTTTATCTTTTAATATATTATTTCAAATTTGAAATTTAGAATTCTGAATGATCCAATAAAGATTATAGTCCATAGATGTTGGTAATTATAATAAAGCTTAAAGGAAAATCAAAATAATACTAATGCAAAAAGAAAATCAATTCAAAGAGAATGACAATAATATTAAATATCTGTTCTTTTAGTTTTACATTAGTTTAGACTAAAGTACATAATCTAATTTTAATTTCCTTTAATATTTATCCATGTAACTAATACTTACTAAATTTATTTTAGCATGATTTAGTACTTTAAAATTATGATCATTTAGTATTTATTTTACGCGATTTCCTTATTATTTTTTTTGTTGGATATTTTAATGTCATTAATCATATCATTTTATTTTTATTGAGAAACACCCAAATAGTTTAAAGAAGTATTTAAAGTACAAATAAATTATATGTTTGTATGAATACTTTATTGGAAAAACCCAAAAACTCGAAAATTTCGAGAATGAAAAACTCGAATTTTATTGATTGGTTTGATTTATAAATTTAAAAATCCTATCAAAATAATTTAGTTTGATATTTGAATAATTTGAACCAATCCGATTATATTCACCCCTAATTATTATGAAATTTATGAGACTGGAGGTTCAAATATGTATCTATATTGACCTTTGATAAGATTTCAAGTTCTTATATTTTTTTGGAAAATGGTGCTACTTTCTCAAATGTTTTGTAACTTGAAAAGCTTATTTGTAACTTTAGATCATGGGAGCACATTGTGTATTCCATTTAATTTTGTTGTATAAATCTCGTAACATTGTTCTCAGTGATTCTCAAGTGTTGTAAGGTTTCATAGATATATGTCTAGTTATATTGTTTTGGGGTTATGGATTGTGAAATTATGTTTTACGCCTAACTCACATCCCAAAAGCTAGCTCAAAGGAAGGAGTATTGCCCAAGCCTTATAAGGAGTCCACCCATCTCATTAACTACCGATGTGGGACTTTTGTCATTCTTTAACACCCCACCTCACGCCCAGTGCTTAGCATCTGGTGCGTGGGCAATTTTGATTTTGGGGTCCTTATAAGGCTTGGGCAATCCTTCTCCCTTAGAGCTAGCTTTTGGAATGTAAATTAGGCCTAAGACCTAATTTCACATGGATATTTTAATGGTTTTATAAATTATTCATATGTTTCAATTGATTTTTTTATTACTTCTATGAAGTATTTTCTGAAGGTTATAATGACACGAAAAAATAATGTTCTTTAAGTTATTAATGAGTATATACTGAAATATACGTGATAATAATTTGTGCAGATAAAACACGATAATGGTTTGCTTGATATGAGATGACAATATTAGATGTCAGTCACGTTTGCATATCTAAATTGAGGCGTGATATAAAATTATTTTTCCTTTTAAATAAAATATGTGTAAAATAAATCTATAAATATTTTTTTTTCTTCTAATAAGCTGCTTAAAGGTACTTTCCAAAAAGATTGATTATATACAAAATGCTCGTGTAAAACTTATATAAGTGTGTTATCGAATGAATACATCAAACGCAAATTGTTATAGCTCCAGAATAATTTTTTGAAAAGCTATTTTGACTAAAAAAAAAAAGAAGGTACATTTTAAAATAGGCAGATTTTAAATATTTGACCACACTACAACAAAAAATGACCACTAACGGCATTTAATTCTTAATTGCCGCTAAATATGTATTTTTAGCGGCAATTGTCACTCTTTGTATATGTCCCTAAAGCCTTTAGCGACATTGGTTCTAATGACACTTAACTAATGCCGGTAAAGACTTTAGCACTCTTTATTAGTGTCAATATTTAATGCCGCTAAAAATTATTTTTATTGTAGTGCCAATGGACTCAATAAAGAGGAATATGGTTGGATTATCTTGCTCTTCTCACTATTTTTTCTTTTTCAGTTTTAATTTATACTTTTTTAGGAAAATCCCTATTGACTATTGTACAACTGAAACTCCCAAATTGTAATAGTCCAAGCCACTAGGAATAGGGTGATGTTATGACATATGACAAGCATTGCAATTTGCAAAAGAGTGGAGACTACAAATTGGATTTTAGAAAGTTAAATTAGGGACCATTGAAGGGCTTGCTCTGTCAGCCAAGAAGCATTGTGGATAAACTATACTCAACAATTTATTTATTTTTCAAAAAAAAGGATAACGATTGGGTCACAAGTGAGGGTTTTAATTTTGAAGCAGATGGTCTTTTATTCAAATTTTGGTCTAACAAGTTGTATTGGTATGAAAATGTTGCATTCTTGTGCCAAAATCAATGAATTTGCAGTAACGTAACCCTCATTTTTGCAATTTAATTTTCCAGCAAACGAAATTCAGTTAGAAGTTTTAACATAAAATAAATTATGTCACAGCAAGTGTGGTGTTACAACTGAAAGATACTAGAAAATGGACTAAATTGACAGTGACATTGAAGGTCCTTGTGCCGCCTTTTGACTACAAGTTCAAAACTGTTACACTCAACTTGTTGTTCGTCGCAAATTCACTCCTTATTTGCGAAGGGATGTAAGGTATTTATAACTCTTTGATGACAAGTTCTCAAACAGTTAAACGGGCAAGCATTAGTGAAAGAAAATTCAATCGTTAAAAGTTATATACAATTAATAAAGAGAATCTTGATGGCTAAAATCACTTATAACAACAGAAATAGTTTTTGTCATCAAAAGTTTGTTTATGAATTATGATTGATCAATAAATTATATCGTTATTAAAAGATCTTTATCGATTGAATTTTAATATCGAAATTTTTTATAATAGATGATGAAAGGAGTTTTGATCTATCATTTTTTCACTCGCTAAAAATATTTTCACTCGCTATATAGACCTTTTTTCTCTCGTAGTAAAGGAGATCCAATATTTTATCTTTTTTCTTGTAGTTAAGGGGATCCAATATTTGATGTGTTTTCCCTTATTATGTTCAGTGGGAATGTGGTTGAAAGATACTAGAACACGGACTAAATGACAGTGACGTACAGTCTTTGACTACAACTTCAAACTTGGCTAGTTTCAAATTGTTTGTTAGTTACTTAATTAGGCATTCAAATGACTTAATATGACGTCGGTAAACTAAAGTGGCTGCTAAAGTTAATATAGATGCTTCTTACAAAAATAATAAAAATAATAAAATAAATAAGAGTACACGTCGGTTGTCTATTAAGTATTAATATATAAATACCCCTAGTGGCAGATAAAACAATTAGAGCTCTTTAATTTAATCAGCTCAGAGTGTTGAACGGATCTATAATTTACAAATAAATAAATCGAATGGATGTTCTTTTTCAGTTGAACTTGAAACTTGTGCCACTTTTGATAGAGGGGCATGTGCAATTATCGATAAAATAAAATTGGTTTTCCATCTACTTGGGCACTGGCTATATCTTATTACGTTCATATTATTGATTCTAAAACTATATAGTATATAATTTAGTATAAAATATAAAAAAACATGTGTTAAGAAATGTCTAATGTAAATGATTACCTTGTAAGTTGTATTTATTGTTTTTTTTTTAAGTATGAAAACAGCTGATTGAAATGAGAATCAAATTTTGCACATCACGGATTTTATTACTATGGATGTCCCCACCTTTTACTGCTCTCTTAAGCGTTCAGATGCTACCATTTAACTTCATGTTCAGATTGGATCTCTCCGCTATTTGTCGCCTTTGCACATAGAGACTACCTTTGTGTCCACACGCAGATGGAGACTACCACATACTCTACACCTAACTTAAAGCCAAACCAATAGTTTCTCGATCCAACACATCTTAAATTTCGTTAGTTATTAATTATATTAAAAATAGTTATAAAATAATATTTATTATTCCGCGTATAATGCGAACAATCTGTTACGCTTTCAGCCAGAAATCTATTCATACTGCTAGTCATATTAATTGCGTATTTCCTTCACTTCCTGTTTTTCTTATTATTATATGTGTGAAAGAATGATAAAAAATCTTACATCGATGGTTAATGAGATAGGTGGACTCCTTATAAGGCTTGGACAATCCTCCTCTCTTTGAACTAGCTTTTGAGGTGTGAGTAAGACTTAAAACCTAATTTCATGTGATATCAGAGCAGGACCTTACAGGCTTAGCAATTCTCCTCCACCTAATTTCACAATATGAATATAAATTTAGGATGAGATATTCAGAATATACCTAGCCGTCCAATTCATGTACTCCGTGCTGTCCACCTTTTTCCTTTTTCCTTTTTTGTGGAACAATCAATATGTCGAACACAAACCCGTGATTATAAAATGAGTGGATATGCACAATAATTACTTCTCCGTCTCAATTTATGTTACTTAATTTGATTTGAAAAGTGTTTAAGAAAGAATTATTTTTAAATTTTTTTATCATTTAAAATTATCATAAATATTTATATTATTAAGTATAAAATATAAATTTTAAAGTGAATTACAAATATTTTTTTTTAAGAATAATTAAAATGAAAGTACGTGATATAAATTGAAATCGAATAAGTAATATATTAAAATAATGCAAAGAACATTGCATCCTTATAAGAAAGTGCAAGGACTTTTTCCCAACCATTCATCCCCAATCCTTTTCCCCCCATCATTTGATAATGGATTCCTCTACTCCAAATTGCCATAGCCTTTCCACATTTCACATTTCATTTTTCTATTTCGTTGTAATAGCATCCACATTGCTATGCTCATCAACAGCAACAAGAGACCTTACCAAAAAATCCGAACTCAATACCTCTGATTTCATCAAAACCTCTTGTGGCACAACATTATACCCCAAATTATGCATTGAAACACTCTCACCTTACTCAAACTCCATCCAAACAAGCCCAATGGAATTAGCCAACTCTGCACTTACAGTGAGCTTAAAAGGAGCTAAATCAACCACCAACAAAATCGCGAAGATGTCTAAAGAGGAAAGCTTAGGTCCAGCAGAAGCACATGCGTTAACAGACTGTGTGGAAAACATGGAAGACTCTGTAGATGAGCTACAAAAATCATTGTTGGAAATGAAGAATTTGAATGGACCAGATTTTGAAGAGAAAATGGGGAATGTAATGACATGGGTAAGTGCTGCTTTGACAGATGAAGATACTTGTATGGATGGATTTCAAGAAAATTCTGCTATGAATGCCAAAGTTAAAGCTACTATTAGAAATTATATTGTTAATGTAGCACAGTTAACTAGCAATGCTTTAGCTCTTACCAAAAATCTTTCATCTTCTTAGTGTATTAAATAAATTCACTACTGTGATTTTTGTTCACATCCTTTCCTTTTCCCATTTTGGAAAACAAAACAGAGTTTCTCTTCTGTATTTTCCGATTTCATGAGGAAAAAATTCGCGGATGCCAATATCTAATTATTGGCGAATCTAAGATTTATAGAATATGTGCCTACATTATTAAAAAAAATTGAAAATATTTTATGTGAGAGTTGATCCTAGTCATCAGATTTGTCACTTTTCAACTCAATTAAAGTAATAATAATAATGTTTTTGGACCAAATTCTTTAAGTAAAAATTAATCAAATTATACAAAAATTCATACCATAAATATTAGTACTACTTAAATACTCTATAGTTTGAAATAATAATATATTGTTTCACTAATTAATAATATCGTAACTGATTTCAAGTTAAGTATCTTTTATACCAGATACAGTTTGAAAAATAAATACTTAGGAGAGGCGAACAAGAGAAGAGAAATGAGAGAGTGAGTTAGTGTATCCTATATACATGCTAATCACGCTTAGATATAATTTATCTGACACAAATCACATCTAAATTGACCATATATATCCGAGTATGTCATATAAACAAAGTAAATGTGATACAAAAGATAATTTGAAAAACTAAAGTAAAAATACGTCATTAGCTAAACTATTGGAATTTGTGTTATTTGCTCATAAAATAATGTTGGTCCTAAGCCTCGGATAGCCATGTTTGGACTTTGTCAGAACATAAAAGCCCAATATATTAACACCTGGATACCATACAGGAAAAATTAGCCCAGTTGCAAATAATGGCCCAACTAATGATGAATCACAGTCGACAGCTGGTTTGAAGAAGAATTTCCAATGAAAATCCTAAGATTTTGTAACGTGACAGAATATAAAATGAGCACTGTACAGCAAGCTAAATTTGTTATTATTAGCCAATCCTTAGTGAACAGCTGTATAGGAATATTCCTTTTGTTGTACCATTCTCTGACCGTGTTCATATTCACACTAAAACTTGACTAAATTTGAATGTCACTGCGAAGTCCTTTGTTGAAAGATGAAACGTTCTTGACCATCAAAGAAAAAAAATCATTTTTGCTTTGTACATCATCTTACTCTATACTCTACGGGTTTGAATAGAAGAACTAAATAGTTTTGATCTGTTTTCATTGAGCAAAATATATTTGCCTAGAAATCTATATTAAAAATTTGCAAAACGTGACAGAAGGTTCTCAAGTTCATTCTTATTAGCGAACAAATTTTGTAATATAAAAATTTAATGGCTCACATGCGTGACGAATTTTCACCATGAGCACCAAACAACACCAAAATAGATCAAATTAGCTTACAACATAAATAATAAATTAGGAGTAATTCTTACACGTAAAGTGTCCCTTAAGAAGCTTTTATCCTTTTCCTTAAAGAATTCATCAATCAATTAATCTTCTAGTATCCTTAATTTGCCTAGAAAGCAATGTCCTCTTCTACTTTTATGTAGGAGAACAGAAACTTTGATCTCTATGTACTTTATGACAAATAATACCTGTGATCGCGCAATTATCATTTGCTTTCACAAAAATTACTTAACTTATATAAATATATAATTTAGATAATTTTGTCCGGCTTCAACTTGAGCGCCGCTCAATTTTGAAGGGGAACATTTTTCTCCCTATTGATCATAGAATAACATGTTTAAATGACTAAATCATGACTCAAAAATCCACATGATGAAATTTCATTAGAACGTAAGCTTTCTAGTTACAAAACGTGTTACCTAAGGCATAATTATTGAGGTTGATGTTCAACATAAAGGAAAACACGCATCAATGCAAACGTTTTCGGCAAGTAATTTTCTACTAGAGACATCGCCTTCTCTTCTGCAGTGTTTTGTGCTTGTCATTTTTTGATCAATTTCTAGCCACGTTCACGCATTAATATCTTTAGTTGAATAATGAACTTTATAAGTATTGGCCATGTTATCTTCACGTTTCGTACGTACCTTAAAAAAAATTATGAACTACTGGACCTATATAATTAATGTGCAGGTGTAATTGATGTACTTAAATTAGAAGTCATAGATCCACCTTGGATCTAACACGTTGATAAGTTGACTCTGCCGACGAACTCCACATACTTCAATTACCATGTGATTGCTGCATTGGTGACGGCGCGAGATAAGCTAATACGCCTATATTCACAACTCATTTTTCTGCACCAGTTTTATTGTTGTTTTATATTTGCTCAGTCTCAATTTAAGTATCTTAATTTAATTGGACATAAAGTTTAAAGAATAATGGAACAAAGAATTTTGAATCGTGTTATTTGAGATTAAAAATGCATAATATATAAATATGTTCTTTTAACTTGAATTCAACTGATATATATGCCTTTCAATTTGGAGTGTGTACAAATAAACTCTTAATTTGTATAAAATTGAATAAATGAAATATTCGTGTCTTATGTGGCGTCCTACATATATTAAGCCACATAAGACATGTGTGTGTATTTGTTCATATATTAAACCACATAAGACGTGTGTCTATTTATTTAATTTTCTACAAATTTAATTTCTATTTGTGCACACATAAAGTTATAGGGCATATCAAGTTTAAAAGTATATTATGTATTATGCCAATTTAGAATATATATTAAATGTCTTTTAAATCTTGTGAGGCACTCTTTTTTTTTTTTTTATACAGATCAAAAAAGAAAATAAATTAGTATCATTATCAATCTTGAACAATTAAGAAAGATTGTTCCTTCTGCCAATTTGTCACTATAAATATATTCTCATCTTCTCTCTTTATTCACAATACAACATTTCTCCTCAAAAGAACTAATAATGGCGTGTAGTTTCAAAAGCTTGATTTTTCTCCTCTTTTCAATTGTTCTATTCTTGTCACAAACTCATGTTCTAGTCACAGCTGCCAAAGACTCCGGGCAAGCCAACACAAACTTCGTCAAAACCAAATGCAAAATCACTACATACCCTTCACTCTGCCTAAAAACACTAACTCCCTACGCATCTTCTGTTAAAACAAACTCCACAAAACTTTGCAAAGAAGCCCTTAACGTAGCCACAAAAGGCGCACGAGATGCCTCTACCATTGTCTTGAATCTGAAAAAACAAAAGGGAATCACGCGATATGAAGCCGCGGCTATTAAGGACTGCATAGAAGATGTGAAGGATGCAGTGTACGAACTGAAGCTAGCTGTTGAAGCAATGGGACATTTAGGTGATAAAGATAAAGCATTTCAGTTGGCTAATGCTAAAACATATGCAAGTGCTGCTATAACAGATGCAGACTCGTGCACAGGTGGGTTAACTGATCAGGGTAAGGTAAATCCAAAAGTGATGGATGCTATAAGTAGAAGTATGGCTGTTGTTATTAAACTTAGCAGTAATGCCTTGTCACTCATTAACCATATTTATGAATGATGAATAGTGACAGTTTGTATTGAAAAAAGTTACTTATTATCCATTTTATTGCTATAATTAATATTGATTTTTCATTGCATTTGTAACGTTCGTACTAAAATCTGTGTAACAAATCCAAACGTAGAAATAGCAACAAACCACTTTCAATTTTCGTAACAAATCCAAACGTAAAAATAGCAACAAATCACTTTCAAAGGAAACAAACTCCTAACTAATAAAAGTTGCTGACTTGTGCACGTAATGTTTAGCGCTTCAATTTCAATTTCAATTTCCATGTGACTGCTTATACCGTTTGGGACGGCGAGATAAGTTGACATCACACGTTCACAACTTATTTTAGATTTGCTTCCAAATTTTGACATTTCCATAATTCTAACTTGACATTTTTTTTTTAATTACGAGATCCCTTTATTCATTATATATATATATATATATATATATATATATATATATATATATATATATATATATTTATCTACTTAATGATTTTTTAGAAGAAGTTGAGCATATTTTAGATATTTAATGCTTAGTGATGAGTTATATATTTAGTATGAGAATTTTTAGTAGCTTAGTTAGTGATCACTTAATGTGGTTGATGAGGGTTCTACGTTTTAAATAATCTTGTAAAATAAAATAAGTTGCCTAATGTTAAAATTTCATTAGACCTTGTCGTACTTGACTAAAAAAAGAAATAACTTAAAATACAAAAACTAATAACTAAAGGGTAAAATCGCACCAGGTGTTTACACCAATTCAATACATGTATGTGTTTAAATTTATAGTTCAGTTTACTTAATTATAATTAATTAACACTTGATTTAATTTATTAAATCACATAATAATAAAAATTGAATTAGTTTGGTATAAACACACGGATAAGTTTGTTCCACCAAAAAGTTCTAAAATCAAGAGAAAGAGTAATTATCGGAACGTCTAAGTAACTGATAACGATTCATATGGACATACGATTCTTCCTCTTGCCAATTTGATTTCCCTAAATACACCTTCATATCTTTTCTCTTTATTCCCAACACACACACACACAAAAAAAAAAAATGGATAGCAAAACCTTGATTTTCCCCATTTTGGCAATAGTTTTATTCATCACACAAACAGCTACAGGTACGAAAGAGTCGTACACAAACTTCATCAAAACGAAATGCAACATCACCACAGAGCCTTCACTTTGTGTGAAAACACTAATGCCGTATGCTTGTACCGTGAAAAACAACCCCATAATACTTTGCAGAGAAGCCCTTAAAGTAGCGATAAAAGGGGCACGCAGCGCCGCTGTGATTGTGTCGAATGTGGAAAAAAAGGAGGGAATTTCCAAATATGAAGCTGTGGCTTTTAGAGACTGCGTAGAAGCTGTGAAAACTGCCGAACACGAACTGAGGAAGACTGTTAAAACAATAGGACATCTAAGAGGTGCTGAAGATAAAGAATCTAAGTTGCATAACGCTATATCGTACACAAGTTCTGTATTAACAAATGTACAAACATGCATCTATGGTTTCGACGAATTGGAGGAAAAGGCAAATCCGAATGTGGCGTGGGTGATATCTAGAAGCATGGGTGTTATTATAGATCTCTCCAGCAATGCCTTGTCGCTCATTACTGATCTTTAATTTAAGAATTCTACGCTTTAATTTTTCGTTTTTTCTTTTAACCCTCCCTCTCACCAAACCACTTTTGCTCCTTTGCTGACTCGAATGAGTTGGAAGTGAAGGGTTCTTACCATCCGAGCAACATTAATTTTGTGGTTCAAATCCATAGATTTGGTAATAATTAATTTCTTCTTATAATATATTTGTGGTCTGATATCATTTTTATTTATTGTCTGCTTAAAGATACGTACAACCATAAATATAGTATAATTAGTTTGATGAGACTTGATCATGTGCAAGATATGGTTTTATTTAAAACAATTTCTTAGAGTTTTTTTTCGAAGATTGTGGTGCTTAATTGGGTTTACAATTTGGAATATTATTAGAGAGTTGATTTTCAAAGCTCATACCTCTTGCATATGGGGATAGAAAATGGATTATTGATTAAAATATTTTTTCTATATATTGAACATTTTAGTTATTCCATGATTGACATGTCGTCGGTACAAGTTTTATACAAAGTTGGCATCTTTAGACCCAATACTTATTTAGAAACAGAACACCTAAAAATAACATTGTTGTGGTAGTAAATCTTGTATTCGGACCTAAAATTATGCTAAGAATAACAACTTTATATTGAAGTAATTTGCGATTTGCATTCCTATTGTATGCTCAGCATGATTTTAGGATCAGGATACAAGATTGACTATAGCTACTTATTCTTAGTTCCTAATGTATGTGCACTTTTATCATTTATGTCCTAAACTCATAAAAATACCAGACTGCTTTGTTCTTTGCAAAATCATAAAAAAAATATTATTTTTTCAAAGGTAAAAACTGATGAAAGGTGACACCCTTTTCCTCATATTTGAGGTGTTAATAATATCTAGTACTACATTAGTGCCATTAAAAACACCCATATCGTCACTTGCAAAATAAATAAATAAATCATAACATAAAATATGTAAAAAAAATATATTTTATAAATATCAGTACTCTACATTGAATTTGGGGAGGGAAGTAAATCCCTAGGACTTCAACACCCTGTACCCAAACTTGTGTACAACTTGAATAGTGAGAATGTATCTAAATCAACATCAATAATACAAATTAAATCATGTTCACGCCAATTAAATTAATACACTAGTTTAAATGTAAACTAATGTAAGATAAGCAAACGAAGCGCCAACCATAGCCATGGAGGACGACCAGCCAATGGAGGACGCCACGGATGAGCTGCTGTTGGTGGTTCTAGGACGACGAGGTAATGGGGTCCATGTGGTGGTTGGAGTTCCACTACGACCAGACCCAGTACTAGCCTTGGTTCCACCACTCATACCCTTTGCAACGCTAGGTGTCAATAGTATGCTCATGATGATAGAAAGCACAAGCACAATCTTCATAACGTTTTTCATCTTCTTTCTTAGCTCTTGCTAATATACTATCGAATTGTATTATACTGAGCGTGTAAAAGATAAAAAAATCTAGACACTATCAAGAGAATATGTTAATTTGGATATGTAGAAGCACCAAACACATGTATATTTATAAGTAACAAGGGAGCTAAGCTGGTCATTTTTCTCATTACATAGAAAGGCAATTTCGCGAGAGAGGATTAGGAACTATATTTGACGGTCTTAAAATTGGCCTAGTGTCCAACTTGAGAAGCAGAAAATTAGTCAACGTATAAGAATTTGAATAGAGTTTTTAAAGGAAATTTTGACATGTGAAAACTGAAAAGAACATATAGATTTTTATTTGATAGTGATGTTTTCATCAGATTTGGCATCCTTAATTTTCTTGTTATACATGTGATATATTTATATTGGTGAAGATAAAAATAAAGAAAATAAAAAAAATATATGTTGACACGCGAATATTTCGCTGTTTCTAAAGAGATACAAGTCCACTTCAAAAAAAGAAAAATTGCAGGTTCAAAAGTAATATTCTTATTGACTTCTCTCCTTCATGATACAATAGCGGAACAAAAGTGTGTAATTGATCAACAAACTTAGAAAAAGAGTTGAGTCCAAAACTTCAATACCTTCTTCAATTAAATAATACTCTCGTTTTAAATAATTCTGATGCACTTTATATTTTTCTTATACCTAGTATAATATACTCCTAAGAATTGTATTATTTATATATGAGATATTTTTTCTTATATTAAATGGAGGAAAAAGAGTTTGAAAATTACTTTAACTTTGGCTGAAATTGCTGTTACGACATCAAATTTTATGGAGTATCTTTTACCCCTGCACTATTTAATAGTGTATTTTAAAGGTATATATGTGCCCACATGGACTCATTGCTATTTATAATTATACAATATTATTTATGTCCACGTGATCACATACATACCTTTAAAATATATTATTAAATAGTGCATGAATAAAATATTATTTTCAAAATTTGATATTATAATAATAATTTCGATTAAAGTTCAGATATATTTTAGACCCTTTTCTCTTAAATAGATGAGGTGAGATAGTAATGTGTATAAGTAAATAAAAAAAGTAATGTCTTAAAAGTTATATAAATTATAAGCATAATTATATAATGAGATAAAATAATAATCAAATAAAAACTTAAGAAATTATAAAAGTTTCATAAAAACCTATTGTCACGTATATTCTCTACCACTAACTTATGAAAAATAATGCACAACAAAAGCCACCAACGTGCAGCAGCACATTTTGACATTGTAAAATGATGCACTTTAACATAATATTTGATATTAAAATGCTTAATACCCAACATGTGAATTACAAGACTCCAGCGTGAGACTTTTTGACGGGAATAATCTAAGAGGACTAGTATCATTATTAATAAAACAAAATACAGTATATTGTTACAAATTTGAGTGGTGACAAATTTTAAGTAAATATATAGGGCAAAAAAGATACTAGTTTGAAAAATCATCTAATATTTAGAACTAAAACTGTTGTTTCTACAATACAAAAAATAATTTTGGTCGGCATGCGTTTAATATTGAATACTAAAGTGGGATGTTTATCTAATCTTATATTACAAGTGGGAGAGACACCAAATGAGACATTGACTGGATATTAATTGGGACTTTGAATTATTTTGTCACGTCGCCGTTGGTAATTCCAATTCAAGTTTTTCTATCGTTATATACTTTTTTTTTTCTGAAAAAAACTAAGTCATCACCATTAGGTTGTGAGCCTAAGGTGTGAGGGATCTGGTTTGAGCCCTACAATGTTATATACTACCAACTTTGTGAATTGGATTCAATTTGAGCTGACTTATTATGATTAATTAGGTTATATATGACATATCAAATAAAAATAATATCTAAATGTCTTTTGAAAAAATCTCAATATTGGTCAATTTAAATTTCATATCAACTCAATTTTCAAATAGACTTAGTTAGACAAGTTAAAATGAATTATATCAATAAATAAACATAAAAAAATAAAGGTTGGAGAGGTTAAAAAAAATGATGAATCTTTCAAAAATGATCATACTTTGGGTTTAATTAGAGATCTATAGCTATATTTTAATTTATTTAATTACAATACACATCTACATTTTAGAAGAGGAGAGAGGTGAGCGAGATTTGGAAGAGAGGAAAGATACGAGAGCGAAGCAATTCATTTGTATATTTAATTGATGATTGTATCACGAATACACTTGATATAGTTGATTTGTATATGAAACTAACTATTATAAGGAGAGAGACGCAAGATCTAGTAGAGAGAGGATAGAGTGATAAATTGATTGTATATCCAATCGATAATTACAAATACAATTGATTTGTACAAATGACTATAATTTTATCAATAACTATTGTATTCGTTGATGCAACTCAATTTTATCAAGTGTATAAACAGATACTTGTATCCAAATTCAATTTGTATATCAACAAATACATTTGCATCAATGTTGTATTTTTTAACAAAATTTTATCTATAATTGTTTGTTGCCTTGTGTACAGTATTTTATGTATGACCATGTGCATTTGCATTTGTGTTTGTATCATTGGATATTATCAGTTGTATTTGTATTTCAGAGAGAAGAAGGTGAGCGAGAAAGGGTAGAGAGAGGAGAAAGGTGAGCGAGAAAGGGTAGAGAGAGCAGAAAGATGAGCAAGAGAGGGCAGAGAGAGGAGAAAGGCTATCGAGAGGGCAAAAAGAGGAGAGAGGTGAGGGAAGGAGGGAGATAGGCATATAGGAGAGAGGAATTTGCTATAAAATCCTAACTATAGTTACAAATAGTAATACTTTTAAGGGAGAAAGACAAATATATCCCAAAATTATCATAAATGGTATTTAAATACCCTTCGTTATACTTTTAGAACTCTGATGCTATTGTCGTCTAATTTTTAGAGCGTGTATATCCTTTGGACTAACGGATGGACTCGTGTCACGATCTTAACGATCTATCCAAAATTTATTTAATTTTTATCCATAATTAAAAAAACCGACCTAGATAATTAAAAAGTGACCCAAATAATTTAAGACCCACACCCGGAACAATCTCAAGTATAAAGTTCATCAAATCATAATAGTCACTACCCGAAACCATGTCCGTTCGACGTTATATCACATCTCTAGTCGATACTATTTCATTTCAGCGTCATATCACATTATTTGTCGAAATTATTTTCCTTCGACATAATATCTCATGTCTCATCGTGGAGCACAAAAATCAATACAACTAAGCAATTTTACATTATGAGGAAGAGACACCAATTCAAGCAATTGAAGTCCACAATAATGTCATCAAAACATTTAGTCAATCAACCAAACAGGGTCCACAACAAGGCAATGCACAAAATATTATAATCAACGCGTTGCCTTTTTTATTATTCTCTTTTTTTCCATTAAGATTAATCAAGTGGAATAATGATCCCATCACCTTATTGTCATCACTCCCCAACACATACAACGAAGGGAAACAGACACAATTTTACTACTCCCTCCATTAAAAAAGAATGACCTCCTTTCCTTTTTAGTATGTTTCAAAAAGAATGACCTCTTTCTTTTTTTGGTAACAACTTTCCACGTGGCATGTTTAAGGCCACAAGATCAAAGGGCAATTTTGTACATTTGACCTAACTTTAATTTAGGACCACAAGATTCAAAAGTCTTCTTTATACTCTTAAATTCCGTGTCAAGTCAAACTAGGTCATTCTTTATGAAACGGAGGGAGTATTTTATAAAGCTTAGGAGATCACTTCCCTCAATTCAATAAAAAGTCAATCCAAGACTTCAGTCTTTCTCTTTCGAAATGTCTAGAGCCACACAATCTGATTCAATTATGTAATCACAATAATATTCTGGAAATAAAAATACGATATCATACATTTTGAAAATGAGGTTTGAATCCAAAAATCTGTACTTGAAAATGTTATATAGGACATTTGGAACTCATTGGTGAAAACCATTTTGAAAAAAAGAAATTAAATCAGTTCACAATCAATATTTTAGTTTTGAACTCAAGTTCTTGAAAAACCTTGTCATTTTACAATCAAAATCTCAAGTTTTGATGTTAAAATTCATAAATGATAAAAGAAAAATGAACTCTAATGGTCACAAAAGCTTACCCAAATGATTTAGCAATCTTTAAAATCACCTCCACTGATTTCTCAAAACTCAAAAATGAAAATGGGAGTTAAACCCCAAAATTTCAAACAAAAAATCCTATCCTATGTCGATCTAGAAAACACAGGTTTGCCCTAAGTGAGGCCTCTCACTAAGCAAATGCTCCTTTGCTTCTGCGAGGATCGCTTAATTGACTGGACTTTGCGAGAGCGAGGCTTGCAAACACAACCAACTCAAATCATTAAAATGTACCACTGGAATTCATTTGAAATTTTGTACACACAAACCACATATGCAATTTGACTATACCTAACGTTCTGAAGTCAATGGAACTGTTGAAACACGAATATGAGGTATTCTTATCCTGACATCCGTGAAAGTTACATGAAAGTAACATAAAACCTAAAAAAGCTCAAGACCTCTTAGAAATTCAATCAAGACCTCTTCTAGGCCTCGTCCCTCGAATAATTCAACGAAGCTCTTAGAATTCCGATCCAAGCATCCAGATCTCGAATGTTGTCCAAAGTCAACCTTAAGGCTAAAATTTAAAAATTACAAATTTAAGACCTCAAATTTTGAAAAAAACTCGAATATGAAATTTACTATGTTAGACCTATTTGTACATTTTGAGACTGATGGAATCAACAGTCGAAACTTCAAAAGATACAAGAAAATATTTTTAACAACTATAGTCTTTCAAATTTACAAAATTCCTAATTAGTTACTCAAAACCAATTTCAAAACTCATTCAAAAATGACTCGAGACCACTATCAAGAGGGGTAAAATGATAATTTTATGTAAATTTCTAAAAATGACCTTCTGGTCATTACACTCGCTCCTAGATCTCGTTCACCTCCCTCCTTCTAATAGTTAGTTTCTGATACAAATCAATTAATTATATCAATTGTATTCCACTAATTTCTCTTCTCGTATAGCTACGGATCATAATTAATCAAGCTATAAGTATAGATTACTAATTAAGCTCTTACTATAGTCGCTTTTGCATCATATTTCTTTTAATCACTCCAGACTTTCTTTTTTTTTTATGTTTATTTACCGACTAAATTCAATTTAACTTGTTTAATTAAGTCTAATTGAGAATTGAGTTGATTTGATATTTAAATTGACCAATAAGATATCTTTTGAAATATTTTTAAATTATTATATATCATATATAATCAACTAATCATATTATCTCAAATTCAATCTAACTCACTCATTTATATATATCTCTCCATTATTTGATATCTTATAACGATATTTTTAAGAAGACTTGAATTTGGATTACCGATGGTGAGGTGACAAAATAATTCAAAGTCCCAACTAATTATATGTTGTCAATGTCTCATTTGGTGTCTCTCCCACTTGTAATGTAATGTAAGATATCCCACTTTGACATTTCAATATTAAACGCACGCCAACTAAAATTATTGTATTGTAGAAAAAACAATTAAGAAAGTGGGTCGACAACACTTTTTTGTTCTAAACATTAAATGATTTTCGAACTAGTATCTTTTTTGCACCATATATTTATTTAAAATTATAGTCACCACTCACCACCCAAATTTGTAACAATATACTATATATATATTTTAATGATACTAGTCCTCTTAGTCTGTTAGATCATTCCCGTCAAAAAAGTTTCACGATTGAATATTGTAATTAACATGTGGGGTATTAAGCATTTTAATATTAAATATTGTGTTAAAGTGCATCATTTTACAATGTCAAAACGTGCTGCTGCACGTTGGTGGCATTTGTTGTGCATTATTTCTCACATTTTTCATGTTAGTGGTAGAATGTACGTGACAATAGGTTTTTATTAAACTTTTATAATTTCAACTTTTTATTTTATTACTATTTTATCTTTATGTTTATAATGTATATAAGTTTTAAGGATTTTTTTTTAATTTCTTTTACCCACATTACTATCCCACCTTCATCTATTTAATATAAGAAAAAATATCTCGTCTATAATAGTGACAAGTCTTAGGAGTATATTATATTAGGTATAAGAAAAATACAGGGCACATGAAAATTATTAAAATGGAGAGTATTTAATTGAAGAAAAATAGTTTTTTAGCAGAGCTTTGGTTTCAACTCGTTTCCTAAGTTTATTGATTAATTGTACAATGTTTAATTTGTTCGGATATTGTACGGACAAGTTAATAAGAATATTATTTTTGGATTGCTAAAAAATTTTCTAAGCGTATCTCTTTAGAAATATCGAGATATTCGCATCTCAACATAAATATTTTTTGTTTTCTTAATTTTTTTAGTTGTTATTTTATTTTCACCAATATATATATATATATATATATATATATATATATATATATATATATATATATATATATATATATATATATATATATATATCACATGTAAAACAAGAAAATTAAGTATGCCAAATCTGATGAAAACATGACTATCAAATAAAAATATATACGTTGTTTTCAGTTTTCAAATGTCAAAATTTCCTTTAAAAACTCTATTCAAATTCTTATACGTTGACTAATTGTCTGCTTCTCAAGTTGGACACTAGGCCAATTTTAAGACTCAAATAAAGTTCCTAATCCTCTCTTGCCAAATTGCCTTTCTTTTGTAATGAGAAATAACCAGCTCCCTTGTTCCTTATAAATATACATGTGTTTGTTGCTTCTACATATCCAAATCAACTTATTCTCTTACACCCAAAGTGAGACAATAACAAGACAAAATACTAAGAACGTCAAGCAAAAATATAATCTTGATAAGTGTCTAGATTTTTTGGTTTTGCACGATCAGTATATAAAGTAAATACAATTCGATAGTATATTAGCAAGAGCTGAGAAAAAAGAAGATGAAAAACGTTATGAAGATTGTGTTTGTGCTTTCTATCATCATGAGCATACTATTGACACCTAGCGTTGCAAAGGTTGTGAGAGGTGCAACCAAGGCTAGCACTGGGTCTGGTCGTAGTGGAACTCCAACCACCACATGGACCACATTACCTCGTCATCCTAGAACCACCACCAACAGCAGCTCATCCGCCACGTCCTCCGTTGGCTGGCCCTCTATGGCTATGGCTGGTGCTTCGTTTGCTTACCTTACATTAGTTCACATTTAAACTCGTGTATTAATTTAATTGGAGTGAAAATTATTTAATTTGTATTATTGATGTTGATTTATTTACTTTCTCACTATTCAAGTTGTACACAAGTTCGGGTATACGGTGTTGAAGTCCCAGGGCTTTACTTCCCTTACCAAATTCAATGTAGAGTACTGGTATTTTTCAAATATATCTTTTACATATATTATGTTATAATATAGTTTTAAAAGAAAAATTACTTAGTAAAGCAAATATGTGATATATATATTTAATATACGTAATTATAGTTTAAAAGTAGGGAAAAAGGATAAATATACAACTTGAAAGATAAATAGTATTTAAATACCATCCGTTATATTTTTAGAACTATGATGCTCTTGCCGTCTAACTTTTAAACCGTGTATGTCCTTTGAGATACGGAAGGAAACGTGTCACGATCCTAACAAACTATTCAAAATTTGTTCAATTCTTACGCAATTTTTCCTCGTTTTTCTTCTTGATTGCCGATAATTCCTTTTTGTGGTACATTATGGAATGTGAGAACTTTCCCATGCCACATATTAAGCTCTGGGTTACAGAGTGTCTTCTTGACCGTCATTGTTGAAGCTCCATAAAGAGGGCTAGAGGTATATTTGTCCCCTTTTCTTCGCATTTTTCTGAACGGTTTGTAAGCACCTAATTTTTTATCAAAACATAAAACTTTTACATCAATTTAAAAAGGGTTGTATTTAAAATAAAATTAAAAAAATATAATTAATACAAACTATAAGATCAGTTATATAATAATAAAAAATAATAAATAGAAGTTGGAAATTTAAATTATTTGTTAATTCTATCTAGTCTAAAAGTAATAATAATATAGAAAATATTATGAAAGAGTATAGAAAAAGAAAAGAAAAAAAGGAGTCCTAAATAATTTTAAATTTGTTGTAAATAATAACAATTTGTGAATGTTCATTATACCCCTCTTATGCCTATAAAAGGCATTGTAATCTCTATGGAAAATACACCAAAAATAAGGAAGATTCAAGTTTCCTATTTTATCTCTCTACTACATTCTTCTCTCCTTAGTTGCTATTAAGTTTAATTTTAGCACTTAGTCTTTATTTTATAACACGTTATCAGCACGAGACTCTGTCATATCAAAGTTTGAAGACTAAATTTGAAGGCTAAGGTATTATTATTTTTCTTCTTTTTATTATGGCTAATCTTACTAAACTTGAGTTCGTTGCCCTTCAAAGTTCGGGCAAGAACTACCTTTCATGAGTATTGGATGCTGAAATCCATTTGGATGCTATGGGTCTTGGAGACACCATTAAAATTGAAAATAAAGCATCAAAACAAGACTGTGCTAAAGCAATGATATTCTTACGTCATCATATTGATGAAATTTTGAAAATTGAATATCTCACAGTCAAAGATCCACTCGTTTTGTGGAATAATCTAAAAGAAAGGTATGACCATTTGAAAATGGTCATTCATCCAAAGGCATGATATGATTGGATGAATTTAAGACTACAAGACTTTAAGTCTATTCATGTGTACAATTCTGCCATGTTCAAAATTACTTCTCAATTGAAACTATGTGGAGATACAGTTAATGATGTTGATATGCTGGAAAAAACGTTCTCCACATTTCATGCCTCGAATGTGCTTTTACAGCAACAATATCGAGAAAAGGGTTTCAAGAAGTATTCTGAACTGATTTCTCATCTTCTCGTGGCTGAACAAAATAATGATTTGTTAATGAAAAATCATGAGAATCGTCCTACTGGATCTACACCACTTCCTGAAGTGAATGAGGTGTACGCCCACCACGCTAGGCGTGGAAGAGGCCGTGGCCGTGGACGTGGTCGTAATTACGACCAAGAGAGAAATCCTTTTCCCGGTGTTAATCATTCACCAAAGAAAAATAGTCATCAAAGGGGAAAAGGAAAAGATGAGAAACGTGAAACAATTAAAATAAATTGTTTCCGATGTGGTGGAAAGGGTCATTATGCACGTGATTGTCGTACTCCTAAACACTTGGTTGAGCTTTATAAAGCATCACTAAAAAGGAAGGATAAAAATCCCGAAACTAATTTTATCACTGATCATATTGACATCACACACTTGGATGTGGCGGATTTCTTCACACACCCTGAAGGAAAAATAGATCACTTAATTTGTGACGTTTTGTGAATATGGAAGAATAATAATGGTTGATATTTACTAATGTTATTAATATTTGTTATTTTGTATTGATCATAATTGAGTCATTCTTTTAGAAACACCAATGGAAAGTGAGTTGGAATGTTATGATTTGTAAAGGAATTGAAAAATATTAACATTATACTTTTCTTTAACTTTTGTGGTCATAAAAGAAAAATGCATAAGTAAGACCACTACCTAAATTGGTTAGTGGAAAACACCTTTTCCTTTTTTGTCACTCAAATGTCATTTCAAGATAATAAATTATATTAATACTTATTTTAAACATACTAAACTAAATCAAATTTAGTGTTAAAGATTTGAGTGATAAAAATTTTATGCATTATTAATGATTCAAATATCATTTTAACATTTACATTATTTCTTAAATATTTAACAAAAGATAATTAATCATTTAATATAAATTTATTTCATTACTTTTGAAGATATGGATAATTCTCCTAGCAAATTATTAAATTATGAAGACATTTGCTTGATTGATTCTGGTACAACACACACGATATTTAAAAATGAGAAATATTTTTCTCATTTGAGTATGGGCAATATGAATATTACTACGATATCTAGTAGTACTAATTTGATTAAGGGCTCCGGAAGAGCCATTATAATTTTGCCCAAGGGAACTAAACTCATAATAAATAATGCCATGTTTTCTCCTCAATCTCGGAGAAACTTATTGAGTTTCAAAGATATCCGTGAAAATGGTTATCATATCAAGACAATTGATGAAATGAATCTTGAATATCTTGGTATAACCAAAAATGTCTCCGGGCAGACATATGTTGTAGAAAAATTTACGGCCTTATCTTCTGGATTGTATTGGACAAAAATTAGTGCAATTGAGGCACATTCTATAGTAAACCGGGGGTTTACTGATTCCAATACTTTCGTACTTTGGCAGGATCGTCTGGGACATCCTGGGTCTATAATGATGAGACGAATTATAGAAAATTCAAATGGGCATCCATTAAAGAAGTTGAAAATTCTTTTAAATGGTGAATTTTCTTGTGATGCGTGTTATCAAGGCAAGTTAATTGTGAGACCATCACCAACAAAGGTCAAAATTGAGTCCCCTGCGTTTTTGGAACGTATACATGGGGACATTTGTGGGCCAATTCACCCACCGAGTGGGCCATTTAGATATTTTATGATCTTGAAAGATGCTTCCTCTAAATGGTCTCACGTATGCCTATTGTCATCTCGCAATTTGGCATTTACAAAATTGTTGGCACAAATAATACGATTACGGGCACAGTTCCCTGATAACCAGATTAAGTCTATTCGCCTTGATAACGCTGCAGAGTTTTCATCCCAAATATTCAATGATTATTGTCTATCGATTGGGATAAGAGTTGAACATCATGTAGCTCATGTTCACACTCAAAATGGTCTGGCTGAGTCATTAATTAAACGACTGTAGTTGATTGCAAGACCATTACTTATGAAAACTAAGTTGCCCACTTCTGTGTGGGGTCATGCAATTTTGCATGCTGCAGCACTTATTCGTCTCAGGCCGACAAATTATTATAATTTTTCTCCATTACAATTGGCTTTGGGTCAACAACCCAATATATCTCATCTAAGAATTTTTGGATGCGCTGTTTATGTGCCGGTTGCACCACCACAGCGCACTAAGATGGGTCCCCAAAGAAGGTTAGAAATATATATTGGGTTTGAATCGCCCTCTATTATTCGCTACCTTGAGCCATTAACTGGAGATATGTTCACAGCTCGATTCGCTGATTGTCGGTTTGATGAGACACTTTTCCCAAAATTAGGGGGAGAAAATAGTGAAATTAAAGGAGAAATTTTGTGAAAAAATCCATCATTGTCTCATCTTGATCCTCGTACTTCCATTTGTGAGCTAGAAGTACAAAAGATCATTCATTTGCAGAAAATCGCAAATCAAATGCCAGATGTATTTACAGATTTGAAAAGGATTACTAAATCACATGTTCTTGCAAAGAATGTCACAATTCGAATTGATGTCCCCGTAAGACCATCAACTAGTGTCATAGCTAATGAGTCAACAGCATGCCTGAAGCGTGGTAGACCATTAGGATCAAAGGATCAAAATCCTAGAAAAAGAAAATTAAAAGATTAAAATGACACTATGAAAAAACCTCACATAAGAAAGTCAAGATGTGAGTAATTCTGATATCCTTGGAGGAATCAGTGAGCTTGAGACTCAAGGAAATAATGAACTATCCATAAAATTAAGTGATCATGAAACAAATCTAAATCGCTCAGAAATAGCGGTGGATTATGTTTTTGCATACAATGTTGCATCAAAAATTATGCAAAATTGTGAGGATCTTGAACCTCAATATGTTGAAGAATGTCGACAGAGAAATGACTGGCAAAAATGGCAAGAAGCAATTCAATCAGAATTGGATTCACTTGTCAAGCGCGAAGTTTTGGGGTCTATAGTACAAACACCTAATGGTGTTAAATCTGTTGGCTATAAATGGGTTTTTATTCGGAAAAGAAATGAGAAAAATGAAATACAAAGGTACAAAGCACGTCTTGTTGCACAAGGATTTTCTCAAAGGCCCGGCGTCGATTATGAAGAGACATACTCACCGGTTATGGATGCAATAACATTGCATTATCTCATTAGTTTGACGATCCATGAGAAACTTGAAATGTATTTGATGGATGTGGTTACAACCTACCTTTATGGATCACTCGATAATGAGATATACATGAAAATTCCTGAAGGATTCAAAATGCCCAAAGCATACAGTTCAAAGCCTCGGGAAATGTACTCAATTAGATTGCAAAGATCATTGTATGGTTTGAAGCAATCTGGACACATGTGGTATAACCGTCTTAGTGAGTATTTATCTAAGGAAGGTTATATAAATGATGCGATTTGCCCATGTGTGTTTATAAAGAAAACAATATCAGGGTTTGTTATACTTGCTATTTATGTCGATGACATAAACCTTATTGGAACTCCAATGGAACTTCACAAGGCAATCAATTATTTAAAGAATGAATTTGAGATGAAAGATCTTGGAAAGACAAAATTGTGTCTTGGTTTGCAAATAGAGCATTTGACAAACGGTATTTTTGTTCATCAATCTGCATACACAAAAAAGGTGTTGAAAAGATTTTATATGGATGAAGCACATCCATTAAGTACTCCAATGGTTGTCCGATCACTTGATGTAAATAAAGATCCATTTCGACCTCAAGAAAAGGATGAGAAAATTCTCGGTCCTGAAGTACCATATCTTAGTGCAATTGGTGCACTAATGTACCTTGCTAACACTACAAGGCCTGATATAACCTTTTCGGTTAATTTGTTGGCAAGATATAGTTCTGCTCCTACTAAGAGACATTGGAATGGAATCAAACACATTGTTGGCAAGATATAGTTCTGCTCCTACTAAGAGACATTGGAATGGAATCAAACACATATTGCGGTATTTAAAAGGGACTATTGATATGGGTTTATTCTACTCTGACGATTGTAGTCCAAATCTTGTTGGCTATGCTGATGCAGGATATTTATCTGACCCACACAAAGCTAGATCTCAAACAGGTTATGTATTCACATGTGGGGGTACTGCTATATCTTGGAGATCTACGAAACAGTCCATCGTGGCCACTTCATCAAATCATGCTGAGATAATAGCTATTCATGAGGCAAGCCGAGAATGTGTGTGATTAAGGTCCATTATACACCTTATTCGAGAAAAATGTGATTTGAAATGCGACAAAGTACCCACAACCTTATATGAAGATAATGCAGCATGCATAGCACAACTCAGGGGAGGATTCATAAAAGGCGATAGAACGAAACACATTTCACCAAAGTTTTTCTACACACATGAGCTCCAGAAGAATGGTGATATCAACGTACATCAAATTCGTTCGAGTGATAATGTGGCTGATTTATTCACCAAGTCTTTGCCAACCGCAACTTTCGAGAAGATGGTATACAAGATTGGAATGAGAAAACTTGGGCAGCTAAATCACGGTTTTCATCAGAGGGAGTAAAATACGCGCTGTACTCTTTTTCCCTTAATCAAGGTTTTATCCCACTGGGTTTTCCTGATAAGGTTTTTAATGAGGCAGCAAGTAATGCGTATTATGATCAACTATTTACATTTGTTACTTTACTAAGAATTTATTTTAAATGAACATTCAAGGGGGAGTGTTGTAAATAATAACAATTTATGAATATCCATTATACCCCTCTTATGCCTATAAAAGACATTGTAATTTCTATGGAAAATACACCAAAAATAAGGAAGATTCAAGTTTCCTATTTTATCTTTCTACTACATTCTTCTCTCCTTAGTTGCTATTAAGTTTAATTTTAGCACTTAGTCTTTATTTTATAACAAAATTTGTTTTATCTTATCCTAATTACTCCCAACTTTCTAACTTATTTTCCTAATAATACTCATCCCATCTATTTATTTTTATTTTTATTTTTATTTCTTTTTTGGCACGATTTTTTTTGTTGTTACACGATTATTATTTTTTTGTTTTTATTAATTTGCTATTATTATTATTTACTTATTTTATTTTTATATCCTTAATTATCTCAACCCCAATTTTCTCAACTAATTTTCAAATTAAATCCTAATCCCATTACACTACGTTCCTTTGAATTAGCACCAGATTCTCACCCAAAAAATATTTTATAATCCCACGTTCAGTTGAAAAAAATATATACAGAAAGATATAGAGAACACACAGAGAAAATAGAGAAGATTACAGGAAAAAAAGTACGATAACAAAGAGAAAAGAGTGAAAAAGTGAGTTTTATCCTAAAAATTGAGTTATAATCTGAGGTTTTGTTCGCGGTTTCGGTCTTGCGGATCTTTAAAGTTAATTAACAATTATTAACTTTGGAAATCAGTAGATCGTAGCAGTTGTTTTTGTGGTATCCATTTTCGCATTGAGGTAACTCTAAATTCTCAAATTATTTAAATGGAATGTTGTATGCAAATTTGATGCTTATAATAATAATATGAAGTTCTTTAAATAATATCAATATGTGATGCATGTTGTGATTTTTTTTATTTTTTTTTAGAATTTATGAATGTTCGGGAAAACGGAATAAAAAATGTTTCTTGCTAAAAAAATAATAAAAATGTGTTATCAAAAAGTTTGAGCTTTTAGATGAGTTGGTCGTACATTTTAACATGGTATCAGAGTCAGACCAATTTTAATTTTGTTGTTCACAAATGTTGGGCCCTCATTTAGAAGTGTTCGTACTCTAGTTGAGATCTGGGTGTGCTTAGAAGTGTTAAGAAGTCCCACATCGTCAGAAGAATCAGAATTTGATCTCTTTATATGAACTTAGACAAATCTTCTTCATGAATTAGATTTTGAGATTGAGTTAGGCGAGATATCATGACTCAATTTTTTTCCCCAATCTAATGGTGATGACTTTTTTTTTTTTTTAAAAAGAAGATATATAACGATAGAAAAACTTGAATTGGTATTACCAACAGCGACGTGACAAAATAATTCAAAGTCCCAATTAATACCTGTCAATGTCTCATTTGGTGTCTCCCACTAGTAATTTAAGATTAGATAAACATCCCACTTTTATATTTCAAACTAGTAGTATCACTTTTTCCCTATATATTTAGTTAAAATTATAGTCATTACCCAAATTTGTAACAATACATTATTTACTTCGTTAAATCATGTAGTAATACATTTTGTATTAATTTAATATAAATATTTGATATAAATAAATTTTTTCCCAATATACTATACTCTTTTAATAATACTAGTCCTCTAAGATCATTTCTGTCAAAAAGTTTCACGTTTAGGTCTTATAATTCACATGTTGGGTTTTAAGCATTTTAATATGAGAAACTTTCGCATATAGTCACTCAAAAATAGCTTAATTACTTTTTATAACTATAGTTTGTTGATTACGATTCGTAGTTACATGTTATAGAGAAGAGATTGACGAGCGAGATAGGGAGGGGAGGAGAGAGGCAAGCGAGAGAGTGGGAAAGAAGCGAATTGTAAATGTATATATGTCAAAATAATTGTATATAGTAACTGGTATACATATGTGCAAAGTTTGAACCAACTTTCAAAACTCAAACAAAAAACTCAGGATCAATGTGAAGAGGGATAAAATGATAATTTTATGAAAATTTTCAAAAATTACCAATCGGATCATTACAAAGTCGTGACAACATAGACCTACATCAATTACACAAAAAATAAATTATATTTACGATGATTATATATATGAACTTGTTCAAAAGATCAACATAGGTTTGGATGTAGTGATGGGATTGCTATATCATTAATCAGAAATCTCAAATTTAAATCTTTAATGTGAAAAAAATACTATTAAGAGTGTCACCCAAAATGGGTAAATGGAGCTCAAATATTAACATAGAACACCAAATGGGGGAGACCAAAATAAAAAATATTTCAAAAATAAACAAAAGTAAGGTAAGCAAACAAAGTCATCGCCATGGAAGACCAGCCAAAGGAGGTGGATGATGAGCTATTGCTGTGTCTATTGCTGTTGCTGCCGGCCGTCGTCGGGCGAGCACGAGCTGATGGGATCCATGTGGTGGTTGCAGTTCCACTGCTACCAGACCCACCTCTAGCCTTGGTTCCACTACCACCAGATCCTCTACTTCCACCACTTCGGCCACTACTACCGCCCTTCGCAACGGTAGGTGTCAGGAGTATGCACACGATGATAGAAAGCACAATCACAACCTTCATAATGCTCTTCATCTTTTTTTCACAACTCCCGCACCTTTTTATTATATACGCTGACAATGTAAAAGATATGAGAAAGATTAAAAAAAACTTCTCAATAGTCAATACTATAAAGAATCTCGTTGTTTGAGCTTGGTATTGTCTCTCTCTGTGCGTAAGAAAAAAAAGTTTAGATGTATATGCTGAAGCAAACAATTATGATTATACATTTTTTATAAAGAAGAAGAGAAGTCAATAAAACTTTCTTCAACACGGTTTGAAAGATTTGCCAACTTGAGAAGTAGAGAAGTCAACTGGAATTTGTAATTATATGATGTTTTTATCCAATTTTATATCCTTAATTTTCTGTCATTACATGTGTTACAAGACTCAAGGTGGAAGCATTTAATGCTAATGATCTTCTACAACTAATATACTATATATATTATTACAACTTTGAGTGGTGACTAATTTTAAAACAATATATAAGAATAAAATATTTTTTTTATTTGGATTTGTTTGTCTCTATTTCAATGGTTAAATAGTATTTCTTTATTATATTTTCAAAATATCTTAAAATTACAACTATCGTAATAGTATATATATATATATATATATATTTATATAATTTTTAAATATGTAAATTTTGACTCTTCTTATTTCAAATCAAACCAAACGAATTAACATGGAGGAGTACCATGGTTTGAAAACTCGTCCAACAAATTGTTGTGTGACCACATCCAAACTTTGTCAAATTCTGATTAATATTTTGGTCAAATAGTGTTTTTAACCTGGCGTTCAACAAATATTGGCTGGGACTCTCAATTATTTTGTCACGTGGGTAGCTTGAAAATGATTTTTTTGTGGAAAGATTGTTAAAAAAAGTGTACCAACTCAAATGATTGGGCCTTGTCGATAAGAGGGGAGGAGTTGGTTTGTGCGGTAAATATTTTTCAATTTTAATATTAAGATTGTATTTGAGTTATCGAAAAAGTAAAAATCGACAAGTTATGACTAGAAGTCTGAAGGTATGAGAATGAGGGCTAATGAACAAGTCAAAATTCAAATCACATTATCAAAAATTAAATTTTAATGTGTTAATAATGTGAAACAAAGAAATTTTCTTTTGTTTAGTTAAAACGGCCAAAATAAGCAATGTCGATAAAGGTAAAAATCAGTGTTGCCTTAGTTAATCCTTCCTGCAAAGTAAAGTATATATAATAAATAACCTTACTTCAAAATAATAACCATTTGATAATGTTGGCAAATCAACACCAAAAGTAATACTTGGAATTGACAAAGAAAAAGAAAGAAGTGCATTTAAGACTACATGAACAAATGGAAAGGGAAAATAAAAAAAGAGAAGCTTTATCTGATGTGTATGTGCCAAGAGTTGAGTGAAGTTTATTTAATTACACTTATATAATTATAGAAATTGGAAGTTATTTGAGTTGTAGTCATTAATTGGTGTTAAGATTTTAATAATGTTAATGCTAAATAAAGAGTGATTCCAAGCCTTCTGATTATGGGCCTATTGTTCGGTTATTGAGGTAGGATGTTCAAACTCAACTTTGATTCTATTTTTGGCAACTGAAAACCTCAAAGACCGTCGCTTACAATCATAACTCATGTGCCTACTCTGAGCTGTTCAAAGTCTATCTTGAATCACTCTTACTTCTTACCTGCTCCATAGCCTCCTAAATCAAGTCTGTGTCACACGGCTTAGGCTTTGTAGACTCAAACCAACCAATTCGAGAGCGACAATGCCTATCATATAAGGCCTCAAATGGGGCCATATGGATGCTGGAATGGTAGATGTTATTATACGCAAATTTAACATATGTTGTAAAAATATGTGGAACAATTCATCCACCTAGTTCAATAATTTTTCACATATTTTTACATTTCGTTCGATTTTATTCCTTAGACAATTTCAAATACACATTACATGGGTCATGAACATTCGAGTTCTGGTTCATCCCTTGAATATTCCGCCGACAACTCAAAAATAATCGTAGATGAGAAGACCAATTTGAGTGACATCTCTCTCTTTTCCCCATTCTTTATTATTTTTTCCTCTAAAATTTTCATGATTAATTTATAATTTGAATTTTTCATTTTGATTATTCTTTTAAAATGTAGAAGAAATTGGTTTGTTTTAGTTTCTTTTATTAAGTTTGAAAATATTTTTTAAATATACACTTTACTTTGATCTTATTATTCTTGAATCCATCACTTTTAAAAAAATTAATCAATGGGTATTTTTTTAAAAAAAATAAATTTAATTTATTAGATATGTTCTAAATAAGTTTATTGAAAAATTATTTATTCATTAAATGCATTTGTTGTTGATAATTTTTATTCCAAACATTGAAAAAACTTCAATAATGATAATGAAAAAAAATGCGGAAACGGCTCAAAAATACCCTTAAACTATCTGAAATAGCTCATATATACCCTTAAACTATATTTTGGCTCAAAACTACCCTTCCCGTCAAACTATTGGATCAAAAATGCCCTTCTAATTAACGGAAATTGTTAAATGCCATGTGGATGCCACATGGCATGCCAATAGGATTCCACTGCCACGTAGACTAAATAAAAAGGGTCAAAAATACCCTTAAACTATCCGAAATAGCTCATATATACCCTTAAACTATATTTCGGCTCAAAACTACCCTTCACGTTAAACTATTGGGTCAAAAATACCCTTCTTATTAACAGAAGATGTTAAATGTCATGTGGATGCCACATTGCATAACAATAAGGTTCCACTGCCACATAGACTAAATCCCTAAATCCTAATTACTCCCCCCCCCCCTCATTTCATTATTTCCAGAAACGATATATTCACCCGTTCTCCCTCATTTAGCGGCTAGGGTTTCACAGTTCTCTTCATCGCTGGGTTTCAAAGTGGATATTCTTGGTTGTAGGTTAGTAAAAGTTTTTTCTTATTTCATAATGTTTATGATTTCAAAGCATAATAGTTAGGATTTCACAACTTTCCCCTATCAGCTAAGGCTTCGTAGCTTTCTTCGGGGCTGAGTTTCAAAGTGGATATTCATGCTTGTAGGTTAGTAAATATTTTTTCTTATTTTATTATATTTACGATTTATAAGTATGATAGCTAGAATTTCACAACTTTCCCGTCATTTCGCGGCCAAGGTTTCTTAACTTTCTTCGGAGCTAAGTTTCAAAGTTGATTTTAGTGGTTGTAAACACAATAAAATAAGAAAAAAGTTTTACTAACCTACAACCAAGAATATCCACTTTGAAACCCAGCGATGAAGAGAACTGTGAAACCCTAGCCGCTAAATGAGGGAGAACGGGTGAATATATCGTTTCTGGAAATAATGAAATGAGGGGGGGGGGGAGTAATTAGGATTTAGGGATTTAGTCTATGTGGCAGTGGAACCTTATTGTTATGCAATGTGGCATCCACATGACATTTAACATCTTCTGTTAATAAGAAGGGTATTTTTGACCCAATAGTTTAACGTGAAGGGTAGTTTTGAGCCGAAATATAGTTTAAGGGTAAATATGAGCTATTTCGGATAGTTTAAGGGTATTTTTGACCCTTTTTATTTAGTCTACGTGGCAGTGGAATCCTATTGGCATGCCATGTGGCATTCATGTGGCATCCACATGGCATTTAACAATTTCCGTTAATTAGAAGGGCATTTTTGATCCAATAGTTTGACGGGAAGGGTAGTTTTGAGCCAAAATATAGTTTAAGGGTATATATGAGCTATTTCAGATAGTTTAAGGGTATTTTTGAGCCTTTTCCGAAAAAAATGTTGTATAGATAAACTAGAAAGAGAAAGAAAAAAAAACTTAAAAAAAAGGAAATTTAAAATATAAATAGGCAACTCGCTCACTTAAAGAGAGTGAAATACACTCTATGTCAACTCAACACTTAAGGGGTTATTATTCCATTTTAAAGTAGATTAGGGGGTAATAGGACTCCCGCGAAGAATAGGTGTGTAGTTGGAAATTCGGTAAGAGATGGGGGGTCATTTGACCATTTTTTTTATGACAGTAGAAACCCGCAGCCGCTACCATATGGGTGCGCACAGGGTAAAATCACCACTTCTATACAATAGCTCGCAAACCACATAGGAGATGTAAGCCACACTAGACAAGCCTTATGCGACGAGCTCGAACCAGAAGGTAAACCCTTTACTTTCTCTTTTAAGTTCATAAAGATTATTAAGTTTTTGCTTTGAGCATCTAAATATGCATTTATGGTGACTTTTAATTCTAGATGCCCATCCTTGAGTTGATAACTCCAAAATATTAAAATTTGTCAAGGCCAGTTATAAATACATAAAATTTTTTGTTGATATTAGTAATATTATTGAACTTCTATGCTTTGTCAAAATATCACAATTATCAAATTAGTTTGTTCGATCGACTTGTCTATATAAATCAAAAAGATAGATCATCCGAACCAAAGCTCAAAATCAATCAAATCAAAAAATAGTGTGGCACCCAAAATCTCAGAATCTTTGATCCGCCTGTTCAAGCCGTGGAAGAAACCACTAATGCTTGCATTTGATTAGGTTGTCCACCTCGCTCCCTTTGTGGTGTGGACCTTCCCCAGACCGTGCTAACTTGGGATGTTTTGTGCACCGAACTGTTATTTAGATTGATATTTCTTGTTCACCATTTAAAAAAAATGTATACATATGTGTTATTAACATTGAGCAATCAATTCATAGAGTGTTATTATGGACTAAATGTCAATAGACAGTAGTAGTCATATAGCAAACAACCATTAATCAATATAAACTTAGGTTCAAAGGGACCAGGCGTCAAAACACGAATTCTCCAGGGAACTTTCGGGCTGAAATAATAAAGATATCTTATCGAAATCTACAAGGAAGCTGGACAGCAACTAATCCTGATGTCAAAATCGACTTAACATTATTTAACCCTTAATAAATGCACACCATAACACACTAGAAGGAGATAAGAATTCGAGACGTTCTAAAAAATATTTCAACATGACCTAGATCTGAATTCTATCTTTAGAAATACAAACGAGCTTAAATAATTAGTGGTCGATTAAAAATATTCATTACAGTCAGAAGACGCTAGACAACTTAAGTTGACGCAACTAAGCAGACACATTATGATAGCACGGGACATGAACACAATATCATGGATATAGAAATTGAAGAGATATAAACACCATTCAAACTTTTCAAGAAACAAGGGTAAGCCATACACGATTAAGCTAACCTTGATGGAAATCTACAACACTAAATCGAAATAGCTTAAAAATGTGACAAAGAGAACAAAAGAGTAATAAAGAAAATAGAATAAATAGCTAACACATTTCAAGTATAAACCACATGAACCTTCAAACTATTTCGACAAAGGAGGCAGGGGCTCAACCGGCTTTAGAGAATCAAAGACCAATTTAGTTTAGAAAATCAAAGAAAAATCAATTACTCCAAATACCAACATATGAAACAAAGTGAACTTCATTGATGCTTGTGATTCAAAACGGCACGAAAAGCTAAAATTTAAAATAACAACAACTTGATTTAAACCTCTAATTAAAATGAAACATGACTAATATAATAATCAATCGAAAATTCCAACAGTACAAATAATGAACCATGAATAATCATTTAAACCTAGCAAGAAAGAAGTGAAATGGAACCCAACAAATATGGGTTCATCACATAACGCTTGAAATCAAAATAGAACGTGAGTGAAGGAGGAACTATTAACTTTTTCCTAGCAGTTGAACTTAGATCGAAACGAGATGGAGACAACTGACTTCCACCACCACACGAAAAATCAGAGGACTTCAAATTCAAAGGACAAATAAGAATGTCCGAACTGATTTCGAATAAAGACCCCTTCAATAAGACCTTGAGATTAGAGAATTGTATTCGAATTTCTTAAGTATAAAATCTCAATGTATTTTGCATTCGAAATCACATATTCATAGAAAGAAGATGAATCACACTCCTTTCACATTTAAAAAAAAATAAGGAAATCGCATCCCTTTCACATTTTAAAAATAAAATAAGAAAATCACGCTTCTTTCGCATTAAAAAAAAGGAATCACACCCTTCAAAATTGATAATATAACATAAAACACATTTCTTACATGTTACATTCGAAAAATACATAAGTTTGAGATAATCAATTCTTTACCTATTGATGATTTTCTATTATAAGTGAAGATTTTTTATATGAAAACTCCAAAATTAAAGTGATATATATTTTTATTTTGTTAGTTTGTTTATTAAAAGGTGAAATCATAAATTAAAATTACCTTAAGAAAGATATTGTTGAAACTTGAAACTTGAAAAGTGGGAGGGAAAGAAAACTTTTGATGTCTTTGCCTTTTAAATTTTCAGAATTTTTTTTATGCAAAATATGTTTTTTCTTAATGAAAATAAATTGAAGTGAATTGCGGATGCCTGGGATCAAATTTACGACCTTCGTGTTGAAATCTTCCAGTTGTACAAGTGAACCATCCAACCTTTTTAAGAACGGATTTTACAAGTTTTAATTTTGATATATTCTTTAATAATTATAGAAGTAATATATCGAATTTAGTCAGATGACCACAGGTTTCGGTGACCCAATTTTTTATACATAAAATCGTCCCTGACTGGCTCTGGTATCATGTTAGAAAATGAGACATAGAAACAAAAGAAAACCTAGAAAATTAATAATTTTGTTCATTGTGAGTAAAAGAGACTAGGACCATATTTGTACACAAGAAGTTAAAAAGCAAAAGCAAATAAAATACATGTAATGTCTAAATATATATTTTACCATACTTACTATATTTAATATATACTCTTACCCATCTTTAGAATGTCTTTACAATATTTGCTAAATTTTAACAAGAGAATTGGACCACGGTTCATCCTTGATCATCTCATCAATTTCATCCCTTTTTATCAACTTTACTGAATCACTTAAAGAAGTTTCGTTCATCAACTCCCTTGTCTTGTGTCCATTGTATTGACGAAGCATTAGTTTTAGTACGTCCGCACTTCTTTCAAAGTTTTTCATGCTTAAATATGTGAGACACATACTTAAGGCGTGGAGAGTTTTAATTCTATGATTTGAGTTAATATGACATGGAATATCCGCATGATCAAAAACAATGTTACGTTGGAAGATTGACTATATTAGTAATCGATATTAGTAATCCACAATGTACTGTCTCCTTAGATTTTTTAAGCCTAATTTACATGATGGGAAATTGAAAGGTTAATCTTAGTTGTATCCTCAGAAGACTTTCTTATAGATATAATAACTAACTCCGTACTCCAAAAAGATACACCAAATGTTATGAACTAGGGCAATTGTCCACTGGCTATAATTGGATGTCGAAACCAATCACTGGAGAGTAAACTTTTTTATTATTTCTTTTTGTTTCCCTTTCAAGTTTTTCTTTTCGACAGTATTACATGACTTACAAGATGTACTAGTATAAGTCAATTTAAGGTAAGTCTGCCAGTAGAAATTCTTCATGGCATATTATGTTTTTTTCATTAGTGTACCACGATCTTTGTATTACTAATTTATCTTCTTATATTTACTGTCAAATTTACAGATGACTTTTTTAGTTTTTACATTTAGTTTTTTGTGTAATTGGTTTCCCCTTAAGCTATGAATATGCAGATCTTCAGACACAAGTCCCAAATCAGTAATTGAAATGTATCATTCTCAGGAGAGAGAAAAAAAGAAAGATAAAAAATGAAGAAAAATATTGTGACTTTCGTATACAATCTCAGTTGGAGATGGAAAATTGAAACGCAGTTGTTAATTCTAAGGATATCAATGAGAGTGCCATATAATCACAGATACATATATTACCGAATGAATAGACTATTGAGGTGATGATGAAGGGAAAAGCGATTGGAAAGTACCTTTTTCAAGAAAATATGTGATTCTATTTGAAAATTCAGATATAGATGGTGCAAATGTCATGCTGTTGAATGATCCTTTCTTTTGTACAAATCAAAATTCATTTCATCGCCAAATTAAGAGATACATGATGCAGTGTTAGCTCAACTATCGGTGCAACTCCTCATCAATTTTGTCTACGTCTCTCTCTCTACTCTCGAACGCTATTACTGTTTTGTGAGTTGTCTAGATGAATAATTTACGTGATTTTTTTTAGTTCTTCCCATGTTTTCCTAGAAAGATCTCCTTACTCTTTCCTGATAATAAAAGTTACTTTGCTCCACTATTAACTTAACTAATGATTATCCATTTGTATTCTTATTTTGATGTCTTTGATCAGATTTCAAAAAAGTGTTTAAGGATTGAAAATGACATTGAAGGTAATCGTTTCGTAGACTGAAACTATTTTCTTGTGGACTGGAACTATTTTCTTTATTTCTTAAGCATTTTATAATATGTGTCTAAGTCATAACGTTATAGGCATGTATGTTGGTGAAAAGAGAAGACTCGCTATTTCACCATCTTTGGGGTATATACAAATTATTGCTGGAATGGTCTTTTTAAAAAATTTGTTGTAATTCCAACAATTAAACATTTCTCTGCTCTCATTCCTTTCAAATGGAATGTGTTCATTTTAATAGTTTTTAGAAATAATAGGTATAATTTAATTTCAAAAAGTCACATATTTTTATACGATATGTATTTAAAGATATCATTCCTTTTTTATTTATGTTGGTCCCAATTAATTTTAAAGAAACACTCTAAACATTTATAAGAAGAGTGAAAAGTGAGTTTATTTTTTTGAAGGATAAGTTGGTAAATATTTTAAAATCTTTATTAATTTTAAATTTTGTGTCCGGTCAGATGTTGCCACATAAAATGGGTCGAAGAGATTATTAGGTAAAAAATAGACTAATTTTTGTGATGTGACTTGTATAATAGATTAAATCTAGACCACTAGGGTCTCTTTATCTTCTCCTACAAATAAAAAGTGACATAATGTCAAACTTTTTATTTATATTGTATATCAAACTATTTTGAGCTTAAAACAATAAAATCTATCAAATGCAAAAACTTAGTTTTTAGAGATTCTTGATCACACTTCTGATTGTAGAAATAAATGAAAACATCAACACTACCATCTTGAGAATTCACTATCATCTTGGATAAGTTTTCAAGATTCAAAAAAATCGTGTGCAACCACGACTTTTTCATGATGGCTCCCAACCAGTGGGATCCATCTACTGAAATATTTTATTGTCCTCTACGATTAGATAATTCCATCATACCAGCTTTGGCTTTCATTTCATAGCCTCCAGGAGAGAATCATCATGTTATTACGGTTTATGGTGCAACTATTCTTTCCTCTAAGGATGAGAGAGTCATTCAGGTGTCGTTTTGTTTCCATCTCCTCACAAAAAAAAGTACATGATGACTTATTTTTTTATGTATGTATTGTCTCCGGTGAAGAGAATATTGAGACTCTCTTAAAAGGATGAACAAAATGTCACATATTTTCATATGTTTCATCCACATACTGAGGCCAGAGGATTTGATAAATTATTTTGATCACCAACCATATTTGAAGATGTGTCCAAGTCTCTTCTTCGCTTTCACCCGTAAGTTAATCATATATTATATACAAGCAATTTGTAAAATTTTAACTTTGAAATGAACTAAGATATATAGATTAAATGAATCGGGTGGAAGACATCTTTCGATCTGGCAAAGGTTCTTTGTGAAGTACAACTGAAAAAAGTCATAATGTCAAAAAGAAAGAGAGAAAATATTGGAGATTTTCCAAACCCGAGAGAATTAACAAGTTTTAAAGAGGAAAAGCATAAATGCAAAGGGAAATTTGGATATAGAGCAGGGGACTTGATTGGGTTAGCTAAACAAGTTGTTGATGAAAAAAAAGGTACTACTTTAAGTTGAAGATAAATGGTGTTTGTCCTTTTACCACTAATACTATCATAATGTGTATTGGACACAATCATAACATTTCAATTGATACTAAAACATTGTGTCATATGAAAGAGGTAACAAATTTATTATTAGTGTATATTATCAAAATAAAAAATAAATAATACACATGGATCATTTGTTGATGGAGGTAATAGTATTTCTTAAGTCCTATTATATATTTACATTTTACTTGTCATGATTTCAGCTTCATCGACTTAATATGAGAAAGTGTAAAAGAGGATCAATAAGTGTAGAAATAAAAGCAAAAATACAAGAATTCTATAAGATTTATCATCCATTTGAGTCTTTGATTTTTTGGTAAGTAACGTTGGTGATATCTCCATTTTCATTGATTAATACGTAATCATATACTTGATTTGTTGTTGTTTATATTTGAACTTGTCAATTCTTATAAAATAAAACTTGACAAGACATTAGGTGAGTTATTACCATCGAAATAATATTATTAATGTGTGTCTTATACTTTATAACAGTTTTAAATTTGAATTAACAATAATTAACCTATGTATCAATCATTTAGAAGGGAAAATGAAGTAAAAGTGTCTTATAGGTTTCTAGTTATTAAAAAAAGGGACAAGTGAGCCACATTATTTTTCTTTACTTTTTTTTATATTTAATATGAATAAAAAACTAAACTAATATACATTATCATAGTTGTCTCGACAACTAATGAAGTTGTTTGGATAATTACTAAAGTTGTAAAACGACTAAATAAGATATTCCAACAATTATAACAGTTC
>JABWTJ010001183.1:79571-109538 GCA_016801875.1 Solanum sitiens | reverse complement strand
GTATTTCTACTACTAAATTTAAATGAAAAGCTTGGAACATTTAGAAAGAGATTTACTACGCTAGCTTGTAGTTTCATCATAAAAAAAAATATTGATTTCACTATACTTGAACTAACAAATTTTCTTGCTCAACCTATCTTGTTACTGGTTCAATTCCACGGGAGCATCCCGATAAGAAACGATAGAAATAGGTCAATTTTCCAACTCTACGCCAATTTTAAATTCAATATCACCATAAGTTGAATCATGTTCAAGAACTCTTTTATTACTAGAACCGATTCTAAAAGAGAATTACTGGCACTAGTATCACATACATAAGTCTAATACTTGATACATCACCTTATCTTTTTACTAGATGAGACTTCACAGTCGAACATATCCTTCTTGGATAAGTACTGGAGTTTCCCGCTACTTCATCTTAGGAATACTTAAAAATATAATAATTAGGTAATTACCTTGGCCTAATAGTCTAAAAATGCATGATATGGAGAAATTCAATTTATATCTAACAGAACTAAGTTTGTCCACATGTCATGTACTATCAGTCAATAACATAAGATCGATGTAATCGATCTACCACTAAGAACCATCTACGAGTGTAGAAATATGTATAGTCATAAAAGAAGAGTCACCAAACATTTTTCAATCCAAAATGAGGTACGTACTCGTAAAATGAAGTAGATCCATACTCGTAATCAAAATAGTAGTTAATCGAGAGCATATTGTATGATACTTTGAACAACCCAAGTTACTCAAATAAAGTTATTTATTTGTGGAGGTAATATATCCAATCATAATTGTATTGTTCTATGATCTGTGTAGCGATTCATAACTATTATGTACCCATCTCTACAAGTGTTCTCATATAGCTTCATACAAGTATCCTTTTCAACATCCTTTAACTAAAGATTTTTTTTTCCTCCCCTCTCAATTTCAACAATATTACTGATCCTTAATTCAATATATAAAAAGCTCAATCACTATTTATCATTAATCATTCATTTAAATATCCTTGCTAGTCGATACCAGTATAGCCTTTTTATAATTTCTTGATGTATTAAACTTAACTCACCTTGTGGATTCTATCAAATGAATATCAATATGGTCATCGTGCCATTCAACTTGAACTATTCAATTTATCTTCAATATACCTCCACTCTAAAGGATAAAAAAAAATCTGTCATACAAATCTTAGCCTCTCAACATCATGAGAAGTGATCACATTTTATGTCTCTACTTAACTTTTCCCCAAAGCCTTACCATAATGAGTAAACTCTTATTTGATCAATTGAATCTTCCTAATCTTATCACTCTCTTCAAGACATCAACATATACTATTTCATTACTAAATTATTCACACATCATAAACACAGTTATAAAATTTTCACTAGTAAATTCAAATAAAATTCAAGTATCCTTGTCTAAATCACACCTAGAGAAAGTTGTTCTTACTATTTCAAACCTCGTCAATTTCATTATTAAAATTCGAAATGCTCAATACTAAGTTATTTCTCTAACCACACAAGTTATGTACTATACCACATAATATCATCCCCTACTACAGATGTCAAACTTAAAAATGTCTCCTCACTGTTTGTGAGAGATTGGAACAAGAAATTTTGACCTTAAACCAAACCACACACGCACGATTAGGAATGAAGAAGAAAGTTTCCTAAAGTCCTGTAGCCTCTCGAAGATAAGTAATGGACGTCTCCGCACCGATCCGCAAGACTCTACTAGACTCAGCTCTTGTACTCGTGAGACCGATGAACCTAGGGCTCTGATACCAATTTGTCACGACCCAAAATCACAAGTCGTGATGGCACCTATGTTCCCAATCGATAGGTAAGCCAACTCAATACTTTTACCGATTCAATCAATATTTTAAGTAGAAAATAAGTAAAAACATAATATCCAATCATCTAAGTCATTTACAAGTATGAAATGCGGAAACCACAATTACTATCCCAAGATTTAGTGTCATAAGTACAAGAGCTTCTAAGCTACGATACAAGTCTAGAACTAAATGACAAACCTAGACGAGAGAAATATCCTGTCTAAATACTAAAATAAAATGATAACGTCTAAAGACATAGAAGGAGGTGTGGGCCACAGAACAGCTAAGTAGCTCACCACAACTCCACGATAATTCAAAACTCATCTCTGAAAGATCCACGATATCCACTTGAAATTGGAATCCAATCTGCACCACAAAAGAGTGCAGCAAGTGCAGTATGAGTACGAAACCACGTGTACCCAGTATATCTCATTGACCGACAACGAAGAAGTAGTGACAGGAGTTTATATAAGAAAAAATCAATTATTTAGTTATACAAGTCTATATTACACTTACCAGTCAAATTTCATCAAATAGAGGTAAGCAAACATCAAGTAACTTACAACCACCAAATAATTCACATAATCACCAAGAATGAGGGATGTCATGAGATGCAATGCAATATGACACCATGAAATGATATGTCTCAGAATACCCAGTACTCTCTTAACCATATATACATGATACTCCTCGGAAATACATCGAGAGTTCATGACCCATGGGGGACTCGCGAGGTCCATATACCGACACGGACGATCTCCACGTGTCTGTGCGGACGATCTCAACGCACTATCATATAATCAAATAATCCCCAGCACGGACGATCTCCACGTGCCCAACTTATAATCATAACCAATTACTCGCACGGACGATCTCTACGTGCCCAAAATTATAATCATAACTCGATCTCAACACGGACGATCTCCACGTGTTAGACCTTTACTCATACTCAATCTCATGTCAATGCATGTGCACAATATGCTATCAATTAAAGGGGATGATACAACATCTCAATAAATCAAATGTCTCTATGACATATAATCACTTCAATCATCACAATTACACGGGTTCAATAAAGGAACACAACCACACACAAGAATTCAAGTCACTAAGTACTTCAGCTAATGCCCATATGCTTTGGCATTCTCAAATTACAATATACATATTATAGTAATAGATTTTCCCTTTTATAACATTGGTACTCGTACCAATGCCCGTCACACCATTGGTACGAGACCCCATCTTTCGCCCTTACCCCTTTGTCGATTTCATTTTTAATCTTTAATTAGGAAAACGTCCTTCAACAAGTCTAAAAAGTATTAACATACCTTGAACGCCCAATACGTGCCACCAATCCTCACGATTTTTCCTTCCCTTTTTGCAAAGTTTCCAAACGTTCCCAATCTACCAATTATGCAATATTCGTAAGCAATAAATCTATAGACATCCATAGAGCTATACCTCTATTCCGAACCCCAAAACTCATTCAACCTAATGATACCAAAAACTAACATCCATAATAAATAATTAAATTCATAAATTTAGTGTCCTCTAGTTTATGCCAAGTCTCATATTCCTAAATTTTAAGCCTAGGATTAAATCTCAATTTACCATGATGTTTATATAATACAAATAATTAACCAAATTGATTAGCTATATTAACACTACAACAATAAGTAATGACTATAAGAAATTTCCAGAATTTTAACCCACTAGTTACAGAACTTGTAGCCTTAACCATGACCAAAAGAAAAAAAAATAACAATAATAATAGAAATAAACAAACAGAAAATACATAGAAACCCACTTATGTACAAAAATCTTATTTTGCGTTTTTCCTATACTCAAAACTCACCCAAATATGTATATATATATATATATATATATATATATATATATATATATATATATATATATATATATAACCAATTTCTTGATCTCAAATCTAAAATTAAATCTTAAATCCTCTAAATACATAATATTAATTAATTTTGTACACAAGATCAACGATGTGAACAAAACAAAACAAAAACAAAAACAAAAACAAGAATATTTTTTTTTGAAGCTTACCGGTCACCAGATAATCTCCTTTGTTTTCCTGATCTGCGTGAATGTCAAGAAGTATTGCTAGGCTTCTTTTTCTCTCTTTAATTTTGTATAAAACCCACTTACTTATATTAAATAAATATGGGCCAAAAGGTGTAAGATAATTGATAATTTACAGATTTATTCCATTAACTACAACCACTACAATTCTAATATATAAACAATAAAAATTTTCCACCAACTAAGAAAAAGATAACAAACATTTCTACTACTACTACTTTTATTTATTTATTTAATAATTTAATTAATAAAGTGTTAGAAGTGGTAAGCCCACTAACTAAAAAATTAATGGGTCAAGTATAAGATATTAAATGAATTATGGATATGACCCACTAACTATTAACTAGATTAATCATTCAATAAAATTTAATCAACTAAATACTCTTAGTCTTCGAAAATTTTTAAAAGTGCCCATTTAAATTTCCAAAAGGAGTCAAGCTAGTCCTAGTTCTCAAAACGACCTAGCGGGTCGTTACATTGGGCCAAGAGAGGATAGTGCTTGTAAGCACTTAAAAGGGTAGTGGTTAAGATGTGGTTGTCCAAAGAAAGGTTTCAGGCTCAAAGTGGGAAAACTAGGGATTAATGTAATTTGGTAGGCTTTGAAAGGCACAATCGAGTCAAAAAAGGCCTACAATCCTTTCCCAAACCAAATATTACTCAGGATTTCGCCTCGAAAAACATTCAGGTCAAGTTCTAGATCAACAGTGTAACACAATTGAACTTTGATCAAAAGCTCACCACACAATGCACATGGAACATAAGGTTAGTTTTATTCTTATCTTAATTGAGTGCAAGAGAATTTTCAAGCATCACAAAAGTACAGATAAGAGGTACCACGAGAATCTATAATTTACCGCAAAGTCAGTCTTTTCTATCATATCAAATATATTTATATGCTCTTAACTACGTAGGTACCAATCGAGCTGAAGACATGACTCTTACATTATGCACAAGCTACTTTATTTTTTGAAAGAATGATTACCGAACCCGAGAAGGGCTGCCTACGTATCTCATTAAGATGAGAATCAGGTGTGCGTAGTTCATGTAGATATAACTTTGAAAATATTAACAAACTATTTCTAATTTTTTTTTTATGTACTTTTGAAAAAATAATACCGAACCCAAGAAGGGTTACCTACGTATCTCATTAAAATGAGAATCAGGTACGCGTAGTTCGTGCAGATATGACTTGGAAAATATGCACAAACTATTTTATTTATTTATTTTTTATTTTTTTACCTTGGGAGAAGCTAATACCGAACCCAAGAAGGGTTGCCTACGTATCTCATTAAAATGAGAATCAGGTACGCGTAGTTCGTTCAGATAATGCATATAATAATTTAAAGATTTAGACAACTCAAATAAATTCTTTTTTTTTTGTTTTTGACCCCTTTGTGTGTGTGTTTTTTTCCGCACCAATATGTTTTATAGTCTCTTAATCGTCAATTTTTTATATTGTCTTTGATGTAACCTGCGAATTTTCACAGTAATTTCTACGTATACTCTTTTTGGATGTTTTCTTGGAACTGTCTCCTCCCAAATTTTCACGAAATCCAAACATTGTCATGACCATCCCCGACTGATGTCGGGGACGGTATTCCTACAAAAATATGATAAATATGTGAGAGCAGAACCATCATGCAAAATAATAATAAAAATAAGTGGGTGTCACCTCATAGTCAAATACTCCCCTGATTTATCGTTTTGACTTAATATTAATGTCTTGTGAAATACAAGGACTCGCATTTCGCTAATCCTCTTGTCTCTTGCGACTTCGGACAAATAATGATTTTTGAATCAATTTTTCGCTGTTAAGAAGAACAACTCAAAATGTAAGAGTGTTAGTTCATGTACATAATGGATAATGAAAAATATCACACAAATAATGAATTAAACACACAAATATTATTTTAATTAAAGACAAACTGAAATATATCACATAGCATACAAACAATTATTGCGCGTCCTATACAAATATGTGACCCTTTTATGCCTAGGGTAGGCCTACCGATTTAAAAAGATGTATATATCATTTGAAACATTCCATTGTCCCAAAATCTAAATTTATACAAATTTATACGAATAATATGAATGGGGATACATAATAGGAAAAATGGGATACAAAATATTCAGTCCCGCGCAGGGGTTCAATCCTATACTATGCTTCCATAGAAGGTCTTTCTCTCTTTATTTCTTCTCTTCTCTGGGTTCCCGCGTCTTAGACTAGTAACTTGTGAGGATTTTTTTTTTAAATAGAATAAGCTACAATATACTCCCAATTCCGAGGACAATGATTTTTTCAGATGATGTATACATCCTTCAAATTTAAACAAATAAATATGATCGTCCGTTCAAGCCGTAGGCACTTTTGGACTCAAGGTGGTCCATCTAATGAACCCAACACACCTTGGGTGTTGGGTCATCTTAGTTCAATGCTTAGATTTGGACTTGGTTTTGCTCTATCTTAGGCTTCACTAGAATAGTTTTCAAGTTGACGGCAACCCGAGTCGGACAAACAACGGGGTGAAGCTACCAAACGACGTCGGATGACCGCATTCCAACTATTCGTTTGATACTTTCAAATGAAACTCTTGTGTATTTCTGAAAGAAGCCGTGGAAAGCCACGTAACTTCCATTTCCCTAATGCATACTATTTGCCATTTGGCGGAAAGATGTATGAGTGCAATGACAATATACATACAATAAAAGAAAATGAATAAACAACAAATACAATATACACATAATCAGCGAAATATAAAAATACAAGGTACAACACAATAAAAGAAAATTTTCCTCAATTTTAAAAAAATGAATTCATATGGTTAGAACCTCTAATAGTCCCCAGCAGAGTCGCCATTCTGTTTACATCCCCACTCTGTTCAAATAGGGTGAAACGTCGCGGCAACTCAAAAAATAATTAATTGATTCAATTTTAATGAGTTTTAAAATGAACGAGTTTTAAAAAGAGTCGCCACCTAATTTTTGGAAAAAACTAGGAAACCATTAAATGATCTACGAAACCAATTTGATTCTAGGTAAGGGGTTCAAATTATTCCGAAGGGAAGGGGTTAGGCACCCTTCGAAATCCACAAGTGTGGGTCCCGGCTGAATTCATTTTTTTCAAATTGAGGAGGAAAATAAAATAATGTACAAGTATAATAAGCATTCAATATGTACAAATAATAAAATAATAAATATAAGAAACGGCCTAAAGTTTGCCTAACGTCAATATATATAAAATAATGAATAAAAAAGTATGATTCGAACTACATTCGAATAATTTCAAGGAGAAGCACCTCCGGGTACCTGTAAAGACACTCAGTAAAAGAGTTAATACCAAATAAATATAAATAAAAATGAATAACTCAAATAATAACTTAAAAATAAAAATCCGTCTTATTAACATGAAAGGCCTTGGAAATCGATGATAATTTCTTCATCGGCCAATTTAACAAATAAACATATATGAACTTAAATTATATTTCCGTCTTTTAAAATGGAAAGGCCTCTAAACCCGACGGATAGATTTTTCATTGGCCAATTTCAACATATTAACAAATAAGTTATATGAACTTGAATTAAAAATTTCCGTCTTTTGAAATGGAAAGGCCTCTAAACCCGACGGATAGATTTTTCATTGGCCATTTTAACAATTTTAACAAATAATTTATATGAACTTAAACTAAAATATTCCGTCTTTTAATATTGAATAGGCCTCCAAAACCGACGGAGAGTTTTTTCATTGGCCCTCTTGACATATAATTCAATAGCGTTAAAAGTTAAATGATAAAATAACACTAGGTAACCATGTGAAAAGTGGAACAAAATGGGGCAAATAATCCTACAACACAATTGACATCCTAACAATATTTAATAAAATGAAGAAAATTAAAGATATGTTCGCCGACAAACTTCTAAACAATTGCATTAGCAAAAATTCCAAACGCTAGGAGCAAAAGAAATGAAATAACAATTTAAACACACAATTAAATTAAAGGAATAACAATTCAATCAAGCAATATAACAATAAACAAAGTCTAACTATAATAAATGTAACCCAATAAAGTTTAAATATTATAGATATACATATGTAAAAGAAAAAATATCAACAAATATGATTTGGAGTTTAGACACTTAGTAAAGTGTTAGTAAGAAACAAAATATGAATTTATCAAATAATAACTTAAAAATAAAATCCGTCTTATAAACATGAAAGGCCTTGGAAATCGACGGTAATTTCTTCATCGGCCAATTTCAACATATAAAATATATAAACTTAAATCAAAATTCCGTCTTTTAAAATGGAAAGGCCTCTAAACCCGACGGATAGATTTTTCATTGGCCCTTTTAACAAATCAAATAATAATATTAACATCAGCAAACACCATCATAAAATGACAAAAAAAGAACAATCTAAACAAGCTGTTAGGAGAAAATTTCTAGGGCCACAACAATAAACAAATGAAAGAAAAAAATAATAATAATAAAACAATATCATGTTATCACAAAACCCAATAAAATTTGCTGGAAAGTTTCAACATTCACAAAAAGTAACAATAGGACTAATAAATTCAACACGAGTAAGGAAAATATCTCTAACACCAAATAATTACTAGCCAAAAATAATTAACAATAATTCAATATCAGTATAAAACAAACTAGAAATTAAACATTCAAATAATAATCAAAGAAAATAAAAGTAGACCCAACTTGACCATAAAATATGAATAAAATAAGCACCTGAGCTTAGCATCTACTCAACATTGAATAAGGATAACAATAAAAGATAAAATTTATCTAGACATAACACAAAAACAACAAATCAAAACATGCTGGAAACTAAAGTCTAAAATAAATAAAATGTCACTCTAACATGATAACAACATCAAACTCCATAAAAGTTATATCAAACATCTAATTATAGTTAAATTAATAAAATAACAACCGAAATGACAAACATAATATTGAATAAATAAAGTAATTTAAATGACTTAAACAAACAAACATAGCAGTTAAAACAGACAGCATATACTATGCCTGTCATAATCATAAATAATTAGTAAAATACAATTAACTAACTGCAGCAAATAAAACAATAATAACCCAACAAAAATAAAATAAAACCAAAACAAACAAGAACTTAACAAATATAATGAATGTGAAAATGGTGAAGCAAATACTAACAGAGAAAACTGTAACGACCTGCTTAGTCGTTTTGAGCAGCAGATTTTATTTCTGGAAAACTGTCTGAGACGACGTATCCAACGACGGACCGTCATGGGCACGACGGACCGTCGAGGGTGTCTCGTTCCAAACACTTGGAATTCTTATATTTGAGTGCTGAAATCGACTCTCTGAACTCTGTGACGGACCTGCAGGATGGACCGTCACAGACATGACGGACCGTTGTGAGGTTCCGTTTCAAAACACTTCAACTCTTGAGAATTGGGTACTGAGAGCAATTCTCTGTCCGTCGTGACGGAAGTGCAGGACGGACCGTCGTAGGCACGACGGACCGTCTCAGACTCATCAAGGAAATTGAGTCTCTGAAGGTTGTGACGAACCTGCAGGACGGACCGTCGTAGGCACGACGGACCGTCACAGGTTGCGTAATCCCAGTCTGGGACGAATTTCTGGGTAAGTTTTAAAGGGGCGTTTTGGACTATTCTTGCTATAATTATAAATTTCGTGGGTCAATGTTAATAACTCAAATTCTTGGGGGTGTAAAGGAGATGACCTTGAGTTACTTATTGGGTTATTTCCTCATCTTTTATACCTATTTATTTGCTAATTAGGGAAAAGAGAGAGAGTTTGGAAGAAGAAAAAATAGAGAGAAGAAGGAGAGAAAGAAACGATCGATAGAAGAGAGACAAACCAAAGAGGAAACAAAAGCTTTGAGAGATGCTTGCTTTGATCAAATCTGGTGGAGTTAGGTGTATGGTTTTGATACTATTCTAGTAAACCTTAAGTATGAATGATATGTATTGGGTAGTATGGAAACCCTTCTATATGCTTAATTGTATGCTTGCATGAATGTGATATTTGATTGTGATAATAAGCAGAATGAACTTTGAATCCAAATCTTGAGAAACCCTAAGTCAAACCTTGTTATTGATGAGGCCTTGGTATAAAAAGAAGGGCTTGAATAATGATAGAATGATTTAGTGGATCGGATGTGTCACGTTCCGACACATATAATGTAGGACGGGGTGTCACACCGACACATAGTATTAGGGGATCGGAGTGTCACGTACCGACACATAGTATTAGGGGATCGGGTGTCACGAATCGACACGTAGAATTAGAAGATCGGAGTGTCACGTACCGACACATAGTATTAGGGGATCGGGTGTCACGAACCGACACGTAGAATTAGGGGATCGGAGTGTCACGTTCCGACACATAGTATTAGGGGATCGGGTGTCACAAACCGACACGTAGAATTAGGGGATCGGAGTGTCACGTTCCGACACATAGTAGTAGGGGATCGGAGTGTCACGTACCGACACAAGAGGAAGAAAGATAATGAATCTTGAGAGATGTTAAAATACTCAATGTAATGAACCTAATTTCCCAAATGAGTGTGGTATTGAGGCTTGAGTCCTCATGGATAAACTTGGTAGTACTTATTGATGATTATAGTACTTGTTGCTACATGTTGAGTATTGTAGTTGATTTATGATATGAACTGATATATACTGTTTTCTATTTTGAGTTGGCCGATGATACCTACTCAGTACTTGTGTTTTGTACTGACCCCCTACTTGTTGTTTCTTTCTTTGTTATTTGGGGAATGCAGCAAACGTACCGTCGTCTTCAACTCAGCAGCGATTTTAGCCAGTCTTCATTACACCGGATTTCAGGGTGAGCTAATGCTTCTAGCTTGGACTGGATCTTCTCTTCAATGTCTTGATGCCTTGAACTTCCGGCATGGACTAGCCTTTATTTATTTTAGCTTCTTAGATACTTTTATATTAGTAACTTGAGGATAGATGTTCTTGTGATGATGACTTCCAGATTTTGGGGATAATGGGTTATAAATTTTATAAGTTATTTAATTGTTTTCGTTAATGAGTTTTAAGTCTTCCGCTTTGTATTTTGTTCAATATGTCGGGGTTTTAGATTGGTTGGTTCGCTCACATAGTAGGATAAGTGTGGGTGCCACTCGCGGCTCGATTTTGGGTCGTGACAAAAACATTTATCAAAAAGCAATAACAATAAGAAGTTGAAAAATAGACAAGAAAACACATAAAGGAAATATAAAATAAAAAGGGGGTCACCGGAGGTTGTTTGCCGGTCAGATCTGCTTGTGGTTTGCCGGATCTGCCGGCGGTCTTCGCAGGCTGCTGGTGGTTTTGCTTCTCACCGGAGGCTGCTTGGTGCGCGGGGGCTTTGCTGTCTTCGCAGGAGAAGCAAGTGACTGCTGGCGCTGATGTTTCCGGCGGCTGCTGCTGCCTGCAAAGAGAAGAAAAAGAAGAAGAAGAGGAGGAGGGAGGAGAGAACGGATTGGGAACGAGAAAAGGGAAGAGAGAATAGAATGAGTGAGGCTAGGCGGCTGTTGGAAAGAGGGGAGAAGAATGAGGAAGGGAAAGAGAGGGGGCTGCCCTTGAGAGAGGGAAGGGGAAGAGAAGAGGGAGGCGGAGAGGTGAGAAAGAGAGGGGGCTGCCAAGAAGAGGGAAGGTGAAGAGATTAGGGTTGTTTTTCCCCCTCCTCCTCAAATTAATTCCCCAATTTTCATTTATCCACCACCAGTTTTAACCTAAACAAATAAAATGCAATGGACCCAAATGTGTGGGCTTGAAATTGTAGGCCCAAAATTATTAATAGGATTCCTAAATTTTAATTTATATTTTTTTTTCCGTATTTGGCTAAATTTTAGATTGTGCTAAATTCAACATATATATTAACAAATGTAACAAATAAAATGAATTTTAAAATAATATAATGAACGTAACTAATGACATGTGAAATGCAATTTTAAAAATTAACTAACAAAAAATCCTAAATTTTGATAAATAAAGATAGTTATCGATAAACTTATTAAAAATTATATAAAAAAAATTATTCTAAACTATTAAATAAATAAAACTTTAAAATTACGAATTTTTAAAATGTTAGGCCAAAATTGGGTGTCAACAAATGTGATTCAGTTGGTGAATATAGTGTTTGAATTAATTTAAAACTAAACTAATTAGACTTAGAAAGTTATTAAGATCTTCCAATAAGTAAATGTGATTTAGTTGGTGAATATAGTGTTTGAATTAAGTTAAACTAAATTAATTAGACTTAGAAAGATGTTAAGATCCTCAAATAAGTAAACGTAATTTAGTTGGTGAATATAGTGTTGGAATTGAGTTAAAACTAAACTAATTAGACTTAGAAAGTTGTTAAGTTTTTCAAATAAGTAATGTGATTTAGTTGGTGGGTATAGTGTTCGAATTAAGTTAAAACTAAAATAATTAGACTTAGAAAGATGTTAAGTTCTTCAAATAAGCTAATGTGATTTAGTTGGTGAATTAGTGTTAGAAGTAAGTTAAAACTAAACTAATTAGACTTAGAAAGTTGTTAAGTTCTTCAAATAAGTAATGTGATTTATTGGTGTATATAGTGTTTGAATTAAGTTAAAACTAAACTAATTAGACTTAGAAAGTTATTAAGTTCTTCAAACAATTTAATGTGATTTAGTTGGTGAATATAGTGTTGGAATGTTAAAAACTAAACTAATTAGACTTAGAAAGTTGTTAAGATCTTCAAATAAGTAAATGTGATTTAGTTGATGAATATAGTATTTTAATTAAGTTAAAACTAAAATAATTAGACTTAGAAAGTTTTTAAGTTCTTCAAATAAGTTAATGTGATTTAGTTGGTGAATATAATATTTGAATTATTTTAAAACTAAACTAATTAGACTTAGAAAGTTATTAAGATCTTGAAATAAGTTAATGTGATTTAGTTGGTGAATATAGTGTATGAACTAAGTTAAAAATTAAAATAATTAGACTTAGAAAGTTGTTAAGTTCTTCAAATAAGTAATGTGATTTATTTGGTGAATATAGTGTTCGAATTAAGTTAAAACTAAACTAATTAGACTTAGAAAGTTATTAAGTTCTTCAAATAAGTTGATGTGAATTAGTTGGTGAATATATTGTTTGAATTGAGTTAAAACTAAACTAATTAGACTTAGAAAGTTGTTAATGTGATTTAGTTGGTGAATATATTATTTGAATTAATTTAAAACTAAACTAATTAGACTTAGAAAGTTATTAAATTCTTCAAATAAGTAAATGTGATTTAGTTGGTGAATATAGTATTGGAATTAAGTTAAAAACTAAACTAATTAGACTTAGAAAGTTGTTAAGATCTTCAAATAAGTTAATGTGATTTAGTTGGTGAATATAGTGTTTGAATTAAGTTAAAACTAAACTAATTTGACTTAGAAAGTTATTAAGTTCTTGAAATAAGTAACTGTGATTTAGTTGGTGAATATAGTGTTGGAATTAGGTTAAAACTAAACTAATTAGACTTAGAAAGTTGTTAAGATCTTCAAATAAGTAACTGTAATTTAGTTGGTGAATATAGTGTTTGAATTAAGTTAAAACTAAACTAATTTGACTTAGAAAGTTATTAAGTTCTTCAAATAAGTAACTGTGATTTAGTTGGTGAATATAGTGTTTGAATTAAGTTAAAACTAAACTAATTAGACTTAGAAAGTTTTTAAGTTCTTCAAATAAGTTAATGTGATTTAATTGGTGAATATAATGTTTGAATTATTTTAAAACTAAACTAATTAGACTTAAAAAGTTATTAAGATCTTCAAATAAGTTATTGTGATTTACTTGGTGAATATAGTGTTTGAACTAAGTTAAAAATTAAAATAATTAGACTTAGAAAGTTGTTAAGTTCTTCAAATAAGTAATGTGATTTATTTGGTGAATATAGTGTTTGAATTAAGTTATAACTAAACTAATTAGACTTAGAAAGTTATTAAGTTCTTCAAATAAGTTAATGTGAATTAGTTGGTGAATATATTGTTGGAATTGAGTTAAAACTAAACTAATTAGACTTAGAAAGTTGTTAATGTGATTTAGTTAGTGAATATATTGTTTGAATTAATTTAAAACTATACTAATTAGACTTAGAAAGTTATTAAGTTCTTCAAATAAATAAATGTGATTTAGTTGGTGAATATAGTATTGGAATTAAGTTAAAAACTAAACTAATTAGACTTAGAAAGTTGTTAAGCTCTTCAAATAAGTTAATGTGATTTAGTTTGTGAATATAGTGTTTGAATTAAGTTAAAACTAAATTAATTTGACTTAGAAATTTATTAAGTTCTTCAAATAATTAACTGTGATTTAGTTGGTAAATATAGTGTTGGAATAGAGTTAAAACTAAACTAATTAGACTTAAAAAGTTGTTAAGATCTTCAAATAAGTAACTGTGATTTAGTTGGTGAATATAGTGTTTGAATTAAGTTAAAATAAACTAATTTGACTTAGAAAGTTATTAAGTTTTTCAAATAAGTAAATGTGTAACGACCCGCTGGTCGTTTTGAAAAGTAGGACTATTTTGGCTCCTTTCAAAAAATTTAAAGGGGGTATTTTAACTATCCGGTAACTACGAGTACCTAATTGAGAATTCGTTTTGTTTTTTTTGTTAAATTAGTATATAGTTAATAGTAGTGGGTCATATATATAATTCATTTAATACCTTTATTCTTGACCCATTAATTCATTTGAGTTAGTGGGATTAGTTTATTTGTTATACTTGATTAACATTTGAAAGGCAGAAAATAAAGGGTTCAAAAAAAAAAAAAAGAAAAAGAAACTACAGGCCGCGTGGGAATATTGTTACTCGCGAGTCGTGTATTGCAGGTGAGCTTTTAATCAAATTGTGTTATTGAATGTTCATAATAAAGATATTATTCTGATTTTTAAGATTTAGTGGGATAATATGATGTAAAAGTGGTGGGTTAGGTGTTAGTTAGTCATTTGGGTGAAGGAATTTTTTTTTTTTTTTGCTATTTCTGTTTCATATTTATATGTCAATTTTCCAATTTTTGCTTTGTATACCTGCAAGGTTAGTGGACAAATTTTGTGACTTTCCAATTTTTCTTTGATAGATAAAAATTAATTTTTCTAAGATTTTGATTTGAGTTTCAAGAATGCAATTGCCAGAATAGGTAGAAATAGACGATTAAATAATGGTTCCATATTATGGGTCCTTACAAGTACTTGGTTGAAATTTTGGATTTTTCTTAATTATTTTTGGCAAGGTTTTAGTTTAAATTAGTTTCCAAGGATTTTCAAATGGCTGCCAGTGATAGTTCTCTTTCTTTTTGGATTGAGAAATTGTATGCAAAGATACAGGCGTATAGGAATTTGAGGTGCAACAAATAAGTCCTTCGTAAATGGTTTAAGTTGTCTTATTTTATTATTATTATCACATTAATATACTAGTTTTAATATATTGAGATAGGTAATTAATTACTAGGTGTATATTATATGATTTAACATTGAATGTAGGGTATTTAGAGAGGTTAAGGTTAAGTTTGTGGCTTGAAATTTGACGAATTGGCATATAAATTATACCAAGATTTGGGCTTGATTGGAGATATGAATGAGTTTTGGAGTTTATATTAGACGTATAAATTGAGTATCCATGAACTCGCTTACTTACGAATAATTGCACAATTGATAGATTGGGAACGTTCCGAAGCTTTGCGAAAAGGAAAGGAAAAATCTTGAAGATTGGTGAAACGAGTTCGGCTCTTGAGGTATGTTAAGACTTTTTAGACTTGTTGAAGGACGTTTTCCTAATTAAAGATAAAAAAATAAAATTAAATTAAATAGACAAAGGGTAAGGGCGAAAGATGGGGGTCTCGTATCAATGGTGTGACGGGCATTGGTACGAGTACCGGTGTTATAAAAGGAAAAGTTACAACTATAGAATGTGGATTGTAATTTGAGAATGCCAAAGCATATGGACATTAGCTGATATATTATTGACTTGAAATCCTTGTGTGATTGTGTTTTCTTTATTACACCCGTATAGTTGTGATAATTGAGGTGATTATGTATTATGTTGATACTTGATTGATTGAGGTGCATCATCATCCCCTTATTTGAAATAATATTGTGTACATACATTGACATGAGATTGAGTATAAGTTGGGCACGTGGATATCATCCGTGCTGGGGATGGTGAGATGTTAAGATTGTAAATTGGGCACGTGGAGACCGTCCGTGCGGAAATTGTTGATTTTATGATTGTGCATTGAGATCGTCCGCACAGACACGTGGAGATCGTCCGTGTCGGTATATAGACCTCGCGAGTCCCCCATGGGTCATGAACTCTCGATGTATTTCCGAGGAGTATCATGTATATACGGTTGAGAGAGTACTGGGTATTCTGAGACATGTCATTTCATGGTATCATATTGCATTGCATTTCATCACATCCTTCATTCTCGATTGATTATGTGTTTTATTTATGGTTGGAAATTACTTAATGTTTGATTACCTTTAGTTGATGAAACTTGACTGGTTATAGACTTGTATAATTGAAGAATCAAATTTTCTTATATAAACTCCCGTTACTACTTCTTCGTTGTCGGTCAATGAGATATACTGGGTACACGTGGTTTCGTACTCATACTACACTTGTTGCACTCTTTGTGGTGCAGATTCGATTTCGAGTAGGGGCACATCTCGTGGAGAAAATTGAGTCCGAGCTTGGAGTGTCTTGGAGTTGTGGTGAGCTGCTTGGCTGTTCCGTGGCCCACACCTCCCTCTATCTTTTATTTATTCTGTTATTTAGTATTCAGACAGGATATCCCTTATGCTAGATTTGTCATTTTAGTTTCAGACTTGCATCGTATTTTAGAAGCTCTTGTACTTAAGACACCAATTTTTGGGGTGGTATTTTCTTCTTCCGCATTTCGTACTTGTAAGGAATTCAATGTTGGAGATTCTTGCTAAGTGTTTGTCTTTTTACTCATTTGTTGGTTAAGTTTGGTAAATATGTTGGGTTGGCTTACCTATTGGTAAGGAACATAGGTTCCATCACGACTTGCAAATTTGGGTCGTGACAAATTTGGTATCAGAGACCTAGGTTCATCGGTCTCACGAGTACAAGAGCAATGTCTAGTAGAGTCTTGCGGATCGGTATGAAGACGTCCATACCTATCTTCGAGAGGCTATAAGACATTTACGAAATATTCTGTTCTTTTATTCATTATCGTGCACACTTGACCTTGTCAAAAATTCTAATCTTGATATCTCATTCTCTCTCAGATGGCGAGGAATCGTACATCTGCAAGTGGTGGTCAGGATCCTATTCCTGCGCCTGCTTCTGGGAACACTATCCGAGGTAGAGGCAGGGGATGAGCTCGAGGTCGGGGTAGGGGCCGTATTGCAGCACCTGTGAAAGGTCAAGTACCAATAGCTACCCAGGTTCGTGATAGGACCGTACCTCCTGATGCAGAGGCTATTCATGGGGATGTGCAAGATCATGTCGACGGAGATGGGCCAGCTCAGGCTCCACCCAGTACTATTGTCACCCTAGTGCTTCAAGATACCTTGGCTCGTATGTTGGGAATCCTAGAGGGGATGGCTCAGGCAGGAGCTTTGCATGTCACTTCTGATGGCTCACAGACCCGTGTTGGGGGTCAAACTCCAGATCCGATAGTTGCTCCAAATTCTCAGACTCCCAGGACTCATCCAGCTGCTGCTGTAGCTCCTCGTTTGGATAGTATGGAGTTTCCAGATATGACATCACATTTGGTGAATAGGCCTTCTATGACTATTGATGAGCAAAAGATGTTTGGGAGGTTCAGACTAATGAATCCTCCTACTTGTACTGGTGACTTAGCTGAGGAAGCATATGAATTTATAGTTAGTTGTCATGAGAGGTTGCATAATCTTGGATTGGTGGAGTCTCATGGAGTTGACTATACAACTTTTTAGATGACTGGCTCTGCCAAACAGTGGTGGAGGGATTATATTAGAGGTAGGCCAGCTGGATCCTCTCCACTATCCTGGACTCAGTTTACTCAGGTATTTCTATCCAAATTTATTCCACGCAGTGAGAGGGAGCGCAAGAGGGCCGAGTTTGAGGGTTTGCAACAAGGTGGTATGTGAGTTGCAGAGTATGAGGGTAAATTTCATGCCTTGGCTAGGCATGCTTCGATGATACTTCCCACAGAGGCTGAGAGAGTGAGAAGGTTTGTTAAGGGGTTGATTATTCCAATTCGTCTAGGAGTTTCTCAGGTTGCTGCTTCTGGTGTTCCATTCCAGAAAGTTGTAGATGCTGCTAAGGAGTTGGAGATGATTCGGCGTGAGGGATTTGAGCAGCGTGAGGGCAAGAGGACTCGTTATTCAGGTGATTATGGTGGTGGTCCGCCTAGGAGTCGGGGTTACGTGGGCAGAGGTTATCACCCTCAGTCTAGCAAACCCATTCATGCTGCTATACCAGCGTCTGAGGCTGGTTACGCTGGGTATAGCTCTTCGAGCTCATTGCATACTTCACAGGGTTTATCTTCTAGACCTATAGTTCGTGGAGGGCATTCTGGTCATTCAGGTCCCTCTCATCAGCCTACGTCTCATAGAGGCTGTTTTGAGTGTGGTGATATGGGACACTATGTGAGAGACTACCCTAGGACCAGACGTCGTAGCTTACATCAGGGTTCTCAAGCTTCGACTTTCAGGGCTGCACAACCTCCAGCTAGGGGTGGTGCACAGAGTGGTAGAGGTGGCTCTTACTCAGGTAGAGGTGGTTCTTCTTCTGGTCGAGGTGGTGGTCGTGGAGATTGACAATCTGAGGGAGGTCGTTCTCATTGTTATGCCTTTCTGGGTAGGCCAGAGGCTGAGGCTTCAGATGCTGTTATCACAGGTATTATTCCAATTTGTCATCGACCAGCTACTGTATTATTTGATCCAGGCTCTACTTATTCTTATGTGTCCACATATTTTGCTCCTAGTCTAGATATATTATGTGAGTCCCTTGATTTGCCGGTACATGTTTCTACTCCTGTCGGGGATTCTGTAGTTGTAGATCGGGTGTATCGTTTATGTATTGTTACCTTGATGGGGTATGACACTCATGTGGATTTAAAGGTCTTAGATATGGTAGATTTTGATGTGATTCTTGGTATGGATTGTTTATCTTCTTACCACGCAATTTTAAATTGCCATGCCAAGACAATCACTTTAGCTATGCCTGGAATTTCTACAGTAGAATGGAGAGGTTCTCTTAGTCACCCTCCTAAGGGTGAGATATCATTTCTTAAGGCTCGTCAGTTGGTACAGAGAGGATGTTTGGCTTACTTGGCACACATTCGAGATACTAGTGTTGAGACTCCTCTACTTGAGTCTATTCCAGTGGTGAGTGAATTTTCAGAGGTATTCCCGACCGATTTACCAGGTCTTCCACCAGATCGTGATATTGATTTTTGTATTGATGTGGAGCCAAGCACTTGGCCTATTTCCATTCCTCCTTATCGTATGGCACCGGCTGAATTGAAAGAGTTGAAGGAGCAGTTGCAGGATTTGTTGAGCAAAGGTTTTATTAGACCAAGTGTATCTCCTTGGGGTGCTCCAGTGTTATTTGTGAAGAAGAAAGATGGATCTATGCGTATGTGTATTGACTATCGGTAGTTGAATAAGGTAACCATCAGAAATAAGTACCCGATACCTCGTATTGATGATTTATTTGATCAGTTGCAGGGTGCTTCAGTTTTCTCCAAGATTGACTTGAGATCTGGCTATCATCAACTGAAGGTTAGGGCAGAGGATATCCCTAAGACAGCTTTTCGAACACGTTATGGCCATTACGAGTTTTTGGTGATGTCTTTCGGCTTGACTAATGCCCCAGCAGCTTTTATGGACTTGATGAATGGAGTGTTCAGACCGTATTTGGATTCTTTTGTTATTGTATTCATAGATGATAAATTGATATACTCACGCACTAAGGAGGAACATGAGCATCATTTGAGGATTGTTCTTGGGATTCTAAAGGAGAAGAAGCTTTATGCAAAGTTTTCAAAGTGTGAGTTTTGGCTTAGTTCGGTAGCATTCTTGGGACATGTAGTGTCCAAAGAGGGTATCATGGTGGATCCTAAAAAGATTGAGGCGGTTAGAGATTGGGTTAGACCTGCTTCAGTTACTGAGATTCAGAGTTTCTTGGGCCTTGCAGGTTATTATCGACGGTTTGTTGAGGGTTTCTCATCCATTTCATCTCCATTAACTAGATTGACACAGAAGGAGGTGAATTTTCAGTGGTCTGACGAATGTGAGGTTAGTTTCCAAAAGCTCAAGACTTTATTGACTACTTCTCCGATTTTGACCCTACCCGTGGAGGGAGAGGGTTTTGTTGTATATTGTGATGCTTCTCGGATTGGTCTTGGTTGTGTGTTAATGCAGAAGGGAAAAGTGATAGATTATGCTTCAAGGCAATTGAAGGTTCATGAGAAGAACTACCCTATTCATGATTTAGAGTTGGCGGCTGTTGTGTTTGCATTAAAGATTTAGAGGCATTATCTTTATGGTGTGCATTGTGAGGTATTCACAGATCATCGTAGTCTCCAGTATATATTCAATCAGAGGGATCTCAATTTGAGGCAGAGGAGATGGTTGGAGTTGCTCAAAGACTACGATATGACTATTCTTTATCATCCAGGCAAGGCAAATGTTGTAGCAGATGCCTTGAGTCGGAAGGCGGTAAGTATGGGTAGTCTAGCCATGTTACAGGTTAGCGAGCGTCCTTTATCTAGGGATGTCCAATCCTTGGCCAATAGCTTTGTGAGACTTGATATTTCAGAATCTGGTAAGGTGTTGGCTTATGTGGAGGCTAGGTCATCCTTGTTGGAGCAGATTCGGGCTCAACAGTTTGATGATGGTGATTTATTTAAGATTAGGGACAAGGTGTTAAAAGGAGAAGCCAAGGCTGCAATTCTTGATAGTGAGGGAGTTTTGAGAATTAAAGGTCGTATATGTGTTCCTCGTACAGGTGATTTGACTAGATTGATCATGGAGGAGGCTCATAGTTCGAGGTACTCTATTCATCCGGGGGCTACTAAGATGTATGGTGACTTGAAGCAGCATTATTGGTGGTGTCGGATGAAGAGGGACATAGTAGATTTTGTATCCCGGTGTCTGAATTGTCAGCAAGTGAAGTATGAACACCAAAAGCCTGGAGGCGTGACACAGAGGATGCCTATACCTGAGTGGAAGTGGGAGCGTATTGCTATGGACTTTGTGGTAGGATTGCCACGTACCTTGGGTAAGTTTGATGCTATATGGGTCATTGTGGATCAACTGACTAAGTCTGCACACTTTGTACCAGTTCAGACTACCTATAACTCAGAGAAGTTAGCCAAGATCTATATTCGAGAGATAGTTTGTTTGCATGGGGTTCCTATTTCTATTATTTCAGATAGTAGCACTCAATTTACATTTCATTTCTGGCGGTCTATGCAGAAGGAGTTGGGCACTCGGGTGGATCTTAGTACAGCCTTTCACCCTCAGACTGATGGTCAGTCTGAGAGGACTATTGAGGTTCTTGAGGACATGTTGCGGGCGTGTGTGATTGACTTTGGTGGTCACTGGGATCAGTTCTTGCCATTAGTGGAGTTTGCTTACAATAATAGTTATCATTCGAGCATTGAGATGGCACCATTTGAGGCTTTGTATGGTAGGAGATGTCGATCTCCAATTGGTTGGTTTGACGCATTTGAGGTTAGACCATGGGGTACAGATTTGCTGAGAGAGTCCTTGGACAAGGTCAAATTGATCCAAGATAGACTTCTCATGGCTCAAAGTAGGCAAAAGAGTTATGCCGATAGGAAGGTTCGTGATTTGGAGTTTATGGTTGGAGAGAAGGTTCTACTGAAGGTTTCACCCATGAAGGGTGTGATGAGATTTGGAAAGAAGGGCAAGTTGAGCCCAAGGTATATTGGTCCTTTCGAGATTGTGGAGCGTATTGGTGAGGTGGCGTATCAGTTGGCTTTGCCACTTGGTTTGTCAGGTGTCCATCCTGTATTTCATATTTCGATGCTGAAGAAGTATCATCAGGGTGGTGCTCATGTGATTCAATGGGATTCGGTGTTACTTGATCAGAATTTGACTTTTGAGGAGGAGTCGGTTACTATTTTGGATAGGCAAATTCAAAAGTTGAGATCGAAAGAGATTGCTTCAGTGAAGGTTCAATGGAAGCATCGTCCAGAGGAGGAGGCTACATGGGAGATCGAGTAAATATCCTCAGCTTTTTGAGCATTCAGGTTAGTTCTTTTCTTTTTCCGTTCGAGGACGAACGTTTGTTCAAGTGGTAGGTGATGTAACGACCCGCTGGTCGTTTTGAAAACTAGGACTATTTTGGCTCCTTTCAGAAAATTTAAAGGGGGTATTTTAACTATCCGGTAACTACGAGTACCTAATTGAGAATTCGTTTTGTTTTTTTTATTAAATTAGTATATAATTAATAGTAGTGGGTCATATATATAATTCATTTAATACCTTTATACTTGACCCATTAATTTATTTGAGTTAGTGGGATTAGTTTATTTGTTATACTTGATTAACATTTGAAAGGCAGAAAATAAAGGGTTCAAAAAAAAAAAAAAAAAGAAACTACAGGCGGCGTGGGAATATTGTTACTCGTGAGTTGTGTATTGCAGGTGAGCTTTTAATCAAATTGTGTTATTGAATGTTCATAATAAAGACATTATTCTGATTTTTAAGATTTAGTGGGATAATATGGTGTAAAAGTGGTGGGTTAGGTGTTAGTTAGTCATTGGGTGAAGGAATTTTTGTTTTTTTTTGCTATTTCTGTTTCATATTTATATGTCAATTTTCCAATTTTTGCTTTGTATACCTGCAAGGTTAGTGGACAAATTTTGTGACTTTCCAATTTTTCTTTGATAGATAAAATTAATTTTTCTAAGATTTTGATTTGAGTTTCAAGAATGCAATTGCCAGAATAGGTAGAAATAGACGATTAAATAATGGTTCCATATTATGGGTCCTTACAAGTACTTGGTTGAAATTTTGGATTTTTCTTAATTATTTTTGGCAAGGTTTTAGTTTAAATTAGTTTCCAAGGATTTTCAAATGGCTGCCAGTGATAGTTCTCTTTCTTTTTGGATTGAGAAATTGTATGCAAAGATACAGGCGTATAGGAATTTGAGGTGCAACAAATTAGTCCTTCGTAAATGGTTTAAGTTGTCTTATTTTATTATTATTATCACATTAATATACTAGTTTTAATATATTGAGATAGGTAATTAATTATTAGGTGTATATTATATGATTTAACATTGAATCTAGGGTATTTAGAGAGGTTAAGGTTATGTTTTTGGCTTGAAATTTGACGAATTGGCATATAAATTATACCAAGATTTGGGCTTGATTGGAGATATGAGTGAGTTTTGGAGTTTATATTAGACGTATAAATTGAGTACCCATGAACTCGCTTACTTACGAATAATTGCACAATTGATAGATTGGGAACGTTCCGAAGCTTTGCGAAAAGGAAAGGAAAAATCTTGAAGATTGGTGAAACGAGTTCGGCTCTTGAGGTATGTTAAGACTTTTTAGACTTGTTGAAGGACGTTTTCCTAATTAAAGATAAAAAAATAAAATAAAATTAAATAGACAATGGGTAAGGGCGAAAGATGGGGGTCTCGTATCAATGGTGTGACGGGCATTGGTACGAGTACTGGTGTTATAAAAGGGAAAGTTACAACTATAGAATGTGGATTGTAATTTGAGAATGCCAAAGCATATGGGCGTTAGCTGATATATTATTGGCTTGAAATCCTTGTGTGATTGTGTTTTGTTTATTACACCCGTATAGTTGTGATAATTGAGGTGATTATGTATTATGTTGATACTTGATTGATTGAGGTGCATCATCATCCCCTTATTTGAAATAATATTGTGTACATGCATTGACATGAGATTGAGTATAAGTTGGGCACGTGGAGATCATCCGTGCTGGGGATGGTGAGATGTTAAGATTGTAAATTGGGACGTGGAGACCGTCCGTGCGGAAATTTTTGATTTTATGATTGTGCATTGAGATCGTCCGCACAGACACGTGGAGATCGTCCGTGTCGGTATATAGACCTCGCGAGTCCCCCATGGGTCATGAACTCTCGATGTATTTCCGAGGAGTATCATGTATATACGGTTGAGAGACTACTGGGTATTCTGAGACATGTCATTTCATGGTATCATATTGAATTGCATTTCATCACATCCTTCATTCTCGATTGATTATGTGTTTTATTTATGGTTGGAAATTACTTAATGTTTGATTACCTTTATTTGATGAAACTTGACTGGTTATAGACTTGTATAATTGAAGAATCAATTTTTCTTATATAAACTCCCGTCACTACTTCTTCGTTGTCGGTCAATGAGATATACTGGGTACACGTGGTTTCGTACTCATACTACACTTGTTGCACTCTTTGTGGTGCAGATTCGATTTCGAATAGGGGCACATCTCATGGAGCAAATTGAGTCCGAGCTTGGAGTGTCTTGGAGTTGTGGTGAGCTGCTTGGCTGTTCCGTGGCCCACACCTCCCTCTATCTTTTATTTATTCTGTTATTTAGTATTCAGACAGGATATCCCTTATGCTAGATTTGTCATTTTAGTTTCAGACTTGCATCGTATTTTAGAAGCTCTTGTACTTAAGACACCAATTCTTGGGGTGGTATTTTCTTCTTCCGCATTTCGTACTTGTAAGGAATTCAATGTTGGAGATTCTTGCTAAGTGTTTGTCTTTTTACTCATTTGTTGGTTAAGTTTGGTAAATATGTTGGGTTGGCTTACCTATTGGTAAGGAACATAGGTGCCATCACGACTTGCAAATTTGGGTCGTGACAAAATGTGATTTAATTGGTGAATATAGTGTTTTAATTAAGTTAAAACTAAACTAATTAGACTTAGAAAGTTTTTAAGTTCTTCAAATAAGTTAATGTGATTTATTTGGTGAATAAAGTGTTCGAATTAAGTTAAAACTAAACTAATTAGACTTAGAAAGTTATTAAGTTTTCAAATAAGTTAATGTGAATTAGTTGGTGAATATATTGTTGGAATTGAGTTAAAACTAAACTAATTAGACTTAGAAAGTTCTTAATGTGATTTAGTTGGTGGGTATAGTGTTCGAATTAAGTTAAAACTAAAATAATTAGGCTTAGTAAGTTGTTAAGTTCTTCAAATAAACTAATGTGATTAGTTGGTGAATTAGTGTTAGAAGTAAGTTAAAACTAAACTAATTAGACTTAGAAAGTTGTTAAGTTCTTCAAATAAGTAATGTGATTTATTGGTGTATATAGTGTTTGAATTAAGTTAAAACTAAACTAATTAGACTTAGAAAGTTATTAAGTTCTTCAAACAATTTAATGTGATTTGTTGGTGAATATAGTGTTGGAATGTTAAAAACTAAACTAATTAGAATTAGAAAGTTGTTAAGATTTTCAAATAAGTAAATGTGATTTAGTTGGTGAATATAGTGTTTGAATTAAGTTAAAACTAAACTAATTAGACTTACAAAGTTTTAAGTTCTTCAAATAAGTTAATGTGATTCAGTTGGTGAATATAGTGTTTAAATTAATTTAAAACTAAACTAATTAGACTTAGAAAGTTATTAAGATCTTCCAATAAGTAAATGTGATTTAGTTGGTGAATATAGTGGTTGAATTGAGTTAAACTAAACTAATTAGACTTAGAAAGTTGTTAATGTGATTTAGTTGGTGAATATATTGTTTGAATTAATTTAAAACTAAACTAATAAGACTTAGAAAGTTATTAAGTTCTTCAAATAAGTAAATGTGATTTAGTTGGTGAATATAGTATTGGAATTAAGTTAATAACTAAACTAATTAGACTTTGAAAGTTGTTAAGATCTTCAAATAAGTTAATGTGATTTAGTTGGTGAATATAGTGTTTGAATTAAGTTAAAACTAAATTAATTTGACTTAGAAATTTATTAAGTTCTTCAAATAAGTAACTGTGTTTTAGTTGGTGAATATAGTGTTCGAATAGAGTTAAAACTAAACTAATTAGACTTAAAAAGTTGTTAAAATCTTTAAATAAGTAACTGTGATTTAGTTGGTGAATATAGTGTTTGAATTAAGTTAAAACTAAACTAATTTGACTTAGAAAGTTATTAAGTTCTTCAAATAAGTAAATGTGATTTAGTTGGTGAATATAGTGTTTGAATTAAGTTAAAACTAAACTAATTAGACTTAGGAAGTTGTTAAAATCTCAAATAAGTAACTGTGATTTAGTTGGTGAATATAGTGTTCGAATTAAGTTAAAACTAAACTAATTAGACTTAGAAAGTATTAAGTTCTTCAAATAAGTTAATGTGAATTAGTTGGTGAATATATTGTTGGAATTGAGTTAAAACTAAACTAATTAGTCTTAGAAAGTTGTTAATGTGATTTAGTTGGTGAATATATTGTTTGAATTAATTTAAAACTAAACTAAATTAGACTTAGAAAGTTATTAAGTTCTTCAAATAAGTAAATGTGATTTAGTTGGTCAGTATAGTAATGGAATTAAGTTAAAAACTAAACTAATTAGACTTAGAAAGTTTTTAAGTTCTTCAAATAAGTAATGTGATTTATTTGGTGAATATAGTGTTTAAATTAAGTTTAAACTAAACTAATTAGATTTAAAAAGTTATTAAGTTCTTCAAATAAGTTAATGTGATTTAGTTGGTGAATATAGTGTTGGAATGTTAAAAACTAAACTAATTAGAATTAGAAAGTTGTTAAGATCTTCAAATAAGTAAATGTGATTTAGTTGGTGAATATAGTGTTTGAATTAAGTTAAAACTAAACTAATTAGACTTAGAAAGTTTTATGTTCTTCAAATAAGTTAATGTGATTCAGTTGGTGAATATAGTGTTTGAATTAATTTAAAACTAAACTAATTAGACTTAGAAAGTTATTAAGATCTTCCAATAAGTAAATGTGATTTAGTTGGTGAATATAGTGTTTGAATTAAGTAAAACTAAACTAATTAGACTTAGAAAGTTGTTAAGATCCTCAAATAAGTAAATGTAATTTGGTTGGTGAATATAGTGTTGGAATTGAGTTAAGACTAAACTAATTAGACTTAGAAAGTTGTTAAGTTTTTCAAATAAGTAATGTGATTTAGTTGGTGGGTATAGTGTTCGAATTAAGTTAAAACTAAAATAATTAGGCTTAGTAAGTTGTTAAGTTCTTCAAATAAACTAATGTGATTAGTTGGTGAATTAGTGTTAGAAGTAAGTTAAAACTAAACTAATTAGACTTAGAAAGTTGTTAAGTTCTTCAAATAAGTAATGTGATTTATTGGTGTATATAGTGTTTGAATTAAGTTAAAACTAAACTAATTAGACTTAGAAAGTTATTAAGTTCTTCAAACAATTTAATGTGATTTAGTTGGTGAATATAGTGTTGGAATGTTAAAAACTAAACTAATTAGACTTAGAAAGTTGTTAAGATCTTCAAATAAGTAAATGTGATTTAGTTGGTGAATATAGTGTTTGAATTAAGTTAAAACTAAACTAATTAGGCTTAGAAAGTTTTAAGTTCTTCAAATAAGTTAATGTGATTCAGTTGGTGAATATAGTGTTTGAATTAATTTAAAACTAAACTAATTAGACTTATTAAGTTATTAAGATCTTCCAATAAGTAAATGTGATTTAGTTGATGAATATAGTGTTTGAATTAAGTTAAACTAAACTAATTAGACTTAGAAAGTTGTTAAGATCTTCAAATAAGTAAATGTGATTTTGTCACGTTCCGACATGATATTCTTGGATCGGAGTGTCACGTTCCGACAGGTAATATTAAAGGAAAAACATGTTGAATTAATTGAAGGTACTCAATCTCAAATTACTTAACTCCCAGAATGGTTTGGTTTGGAGGCATGAGTCCTCATGTGTGATCTTTATATCGTTGACTTATTACGTGCTTACTTTAATGTTGTTGACACTTGTTCATGTTGCTTGTTGCTTATCACCTGTTAAGTGATATATTTGAGTTCATACTATTATTCATTGTATATTAGTTTCTATTTTCGGTTGGCCGCCTGATCTAAGAACGAATTTAATAATATATGGATCGATTCAATGGATAGAAATAAGTTGGCTATTGGTGTACGATCTTCTCGATTGTGTTCTAGTGAGGCATATAACAAACTTTTAAAGTGTGAAGTAAAGTGTCACGGATTGTTGATAAAAAGATGAGATCGATAAGTGATCTAGAGAACTTTGTCTTAAATATTGAAGGGTTGATTTATTTAGAATTTTGCACAATGGAAAGACGACATAATTGTTCAGGTAAATCCAATAAGTGGACTACAGGTGAAAAATTTACAAAATTGAATTGTCATTGTTATGTTCGTGTTTTGGAATGAATTTCATTGGTTTCGGTGTGATATTGGTTTCCCTTGGTTAGTTTAATTGGTAGGTTCATGTGTTGGCTGCCACTGGTATCATGACAGTGGTAGTTTTACCACCTTATTGTAATGACCCGGTACGTTATTTTTGAGAATTTTGAACTATTTGTTTAACTTGAGTTAATTATTTGATGGATAGTTGTAGATAATTGACTAAATCAATAGTTAATGGACTAAAGTGATAATTTATTTAAGATCCTGTACTATTTGACCCTTATATACTAATTGTCAGTTTAATACACAATTAATTTAGAAAAGAGATTAAATAGGAGAACAGAAATCACCTGCGCTAAGAGGTGATCGACGTGAGAATCCAAACTTCACGTTCAGGTAAGGAATTACTCGTCTTTCGTTAATATCCTACGGCTAAATTTGAAATGGCTGCTACGCCCTAATTGAAAAGTGGGGCTGAAGTTGTGGCATTTGTCAGCAGCACACTAAAATAAATTAAAATATCTACGTGAAGCTTTGCGGCGGCCAGCGTAGGGATTGCACAATTTTCTTTCAGGTAAAAGTTTAATTCGTCAATATGTGAATGTGTGAATATGCATAGTCTTTTATCTAATAAATTATTACTATTGAAAATAATTAAAATGGTTATGGGAAGAAAACTTACTATCGTTGGTGAAGTTGGGGACAAGGCATTAATGGCCAATGAATGTTTAGATGTATTAATCATTTATTTTATATTATATGAAAACGAATATTAGGAATTTTGGAGGAGAGAAAATTTATAGCTAATCAATCCTCAATTATTATGGGTGATTATCATTAGTATATATGTCACGACCCAAAATCGAGCCGCGAGTGGCACCCACACTTATCCTACTATGTGAGCGAACCAACCAATCTAAAACCCCAACATATTGAACATAATACAAAGCGGAAGACTTAAAACTCATTAACGAAAACAATTAAATAACTTCTAAAATTTATAACCCATTATCCCCAAAATCTGGAAGTCATCATCACAAGAACATCTATCCTCAAGTTACAAATCTAAAAGTATCTAAGAAGCTAAAATAAATAAAAGGCTAGTCCATGCCGGAAGTTCAAGGCATCAAGACATTGAAGAGAAGATCCAGTCCAAGCTAGAAGCATTAGCTCACCCTGAAAATCCGGTGTAGTGAAGACTGGCTAGAATTGCTGCTGAGTTGAAGACGACGGTACGTTTGCTGCATTCCCCAAATAACAAAGAAAGAAACAACAAGCAGGGGGTCAGTACAAAACACAAGTACTGAGTAGGTATCATCGGCCAACTCAAAATAGAAAACAGTATATATCAGTTCATATCATAAATCAACTACAATACTCAACATGTAGCAACAAGTACTATAATCATCAATAAGTACTACCAAGTTCATCCATGAGGACTCAAGCCTCAATACCACACTCATTTGGGAAATTAGGTTCATTACATTGAGTATTTTAACATCTCTCAAGATTCATTATCTTTCTTCCTCTTGTGTCGGTACGTGACACTCTGATCCCCTAATTCTACGTGTCGGTTCGTGACACCCGATCCCCTAATACTATGTGTCGGAACGTGACACTCCGATCCCCTA
>JABWTJ010001183.1:0-78072 GCA_016801875.1 Solanum sitiens | reverse complement strand
TACTATGTGTCGGTACGTGACACTCCGATCCCCTACTACTATGTGTCGGAACGTGACACTCCGATCCCCTAATTCTATGTGTCGGAACGTGACACTCCGATCCCCTACTTCTACGTGTCGGTTCGTGACACCCGATCCCCTAATACTATGTGTCGGAACGTGACACTCCGATCCCCTAATTCTACGTGTCGGTTCGTGACACCCGATCCCCTAATACTATGTGTCGGAACGTGACACTCCAATCCCCTACTTCTACGTGTCGGTTCGTGACACCCGATCCCCTAATACTATGTGTCGGAACGTGACACTCCGATCCACTAACATCATTCTATCAATTCATCAAGCCTTCTTTTATACCAAGGCATCATCAATCTCATTACTTTAGTTCATCAAGCCTTCTTTTATACCAAGGCATCATCAATAACAAGGTGAATTAGGGTTCTTCAAGATTTTGGATTCAAAAGCTTCATTATGCTTATTTTATCACAATCACATAATCACATTCATGCAAGCATACAATTAAGCATATAGAAGGGTTTACAATACTACCAATACATATCATTCACTATTAAGAGTTTACTACGAATAGTATCAAAACCATAACCTACCTTCACCAAGGATTCTTGATCAAGCAAGCAATCTCTCCAAGCTTTTTGTTCCTCTTTGGTTGTCTCTCTCTATAGATCGTTCCTCTCTTCTCCTTGTTCTCTCTATTTTTCTTCTTCAAAAACCCTCTCTCTTTCCCCTAATTAGTATATAATTAGGTATAAAAGATGAGGAAACAACCCACTAAGTAACTCAAGGTCATCTCCTTTACACCCCCAAGAATTTGAGTTATTAACATTAACCCACGAAATTTATAATTATAGCAGGAATAGTCCAAAACGCCCCTTTAAAACTTACCCAGAAATTCGACCCAGACTGGGATTACGCAACCTGTGATGGCCCGTCGTGCCTGCGACGGTCCGTCCTGCAGGTTTGTCACAACCTTCAAAGACTCAATTTCCTTGATGAGTCTGAGACGGTCCGTCGTGCCTACGACGGTCTGTCCTGCACTTCCGTCACGACGGACAGAGAATTGCTCTCAGTACCCAATTCTCAAGAGTTGAAGTGTTTTGAAACGGAACCTCATAACGGTCCGTCATGTCTGTGACGGTCCGTCCTGCAGGTCCGTCACAGACTTCAGAGAATCGATTTCAGCACTCAAATATAAGAATTCCAAGTGTTTGGAACGAGACACCCTCGACGGTCCGTCGTGCCCATGACGGTCCGTCGTTGGATACGTCATCTCAGACAGTTTTCCAGAAATAAAATCTGCTGCTCAAAACGACTAAGCAGGTCGTTACATCATGCTATTACAGGGAAGGAAATAAAAGCAACACAAAATCTTCAAACAAAATAGCTCTTGAATCATCTGAGTTGCCTGAAAACTCTATATTAATGTTTATGCTCAATCATAACATGCTCCAACAAATGCGTCGATATATTTTCTAAGCAACAGTTGAGTTCTCTTTTTCGATCTTCTTTCAAATGGGCCCTGATTCTGACTTCTTTGACACAATCATCCTTTTCCAGATTACAGTTTTTTTCTCATCCAGATTCAACTTACCTTGAGTCTCAAGTTGTTTTAAATCGCTAACTATGTGTTTGAATATTATGATCTCCTCGTCATACTCTTCAAACTCATTTTCATATACCTCATCATGTTCATTTAGCTTGTGACATGACATGATACAGAAATGTTTTTTTAATAAAAATTATATATTTTTGTTTTACTGAAACAGATAAAAAGAAAGTTAGATAGCAGAATTGAAGCAAGTAAATTAAAGTTTCGCAATAGTAGAGACTTTAATTAAAAGTGTGGAAATACGAACTTTGGCCATGACCATGAGTCATTTTGCCTTATTCAAAAAATACGAGGGAAATTAAAACATAATTTGGTAAAACAACACAAAAGGTGGTTTCGACCCTCATTCGAACCACCACTAATTTTGAAAACAGCATAAGATTCATCATTGTCTATCAAGTTAACTGAGAGATGAAGACCGAAGTGGAAGTCCAATTAAGAACTTGCTCCATCGGCTTGGCGTATCGTATGCCTGATGTCTCGATCATCTTCTTGTGTGCAGCGTCACCTTCTTCAAAAAGATTTCCCATTCCTTCTCCAATACCTTCATCTTTGGTATATTACTCTATCACAAAGGACTGACATAAATGAGGCAAAGACTTTGGTGGAACATGATTAATCTCCCTTTTGTTCTGACCTTCTCTTGACAAAGAAGAAAAAGTTTGACGGAGTATCATGCTTGTAAAATTGAGTTTCTTAATTATGCTCGGAGAACATGCAACTTTCTCAAGGTTGTCAGTACCACTTGGAACTATCATTTTTACCATGCACGAATCATCCTCCGTCTCTATAATATTGATAGTGGCTCAATAGTTCAGCAGAGTATTACTGTTGAGGTTGGGTACAACGGTCCTGACCACATTCTGGTCGATCAAGTCTTGGATCTTAAGCTTTAAATTGATAAAGTCTTCGGTATCATGCCCAACACTGTTTGAATGATATGCACACATCCTATCGGCTCGGTAAAATTAATAGCTGGAATCAACAGGCTTGGGCCCAACTGGATGAATAATACCGGCAACATTCAGTTGCTCAAACAGCTTTGCCCGACATTTGATGATCGGTAAGAACAATGAAGATTGGGCCTGTAAATCCTAGAATTCACATTGACCTTTTTAAGGTCAATTTTTGTATTAGACAACCTGCTTTCAACCTCTCCAAAAGTTGGTTTCGACTTTCAACCAAAGGATTAAAGACTCGAGAAGGCTTCTTCAAAAATTTCTGACAAGAAAGATTATGATCATTTTGTGTAGATTGAGATAATTGGTGGTAACTTGTAGGATTATGGTGAGTAGGTGCTGGTGTTTGGAGATTTGAGTATTGTGGAGCTCGGTAGCTATGATGGGCCATTAGTTAATTTGACAATGCAGCTTGGTAACTTGATTGATCATTTGGGTAATTTGGAAATGGAGCATGGTAATTTGATTGAGCATTTGGGTAATTTGGAAATGGAGCTTGGTAATTTTATTGAGCATTTAGGTATTTTGGAAATGGAGCTTAGTAATTTGGATGATTTGATGGTGGAGATTGGTAACTTAGTTGCATGGGTGCAGATTATGTGGAGCTAAAGGGTAGTTTTTTGATGGTATACGCTTTCGAAAATTAAGACCAGCACGTCTCTTTGATTTTTGGTTTTATACAAATGTGATAGAAGAAACAACTTCCCTTTTCCTCCTTAATGGTCCTGGGAATTCATCTTGGGGAGTCATTCGGATGATTATTCCTTTCCTAAGACCAACTTCAATAGCTTCACCAATTTTGACTATCTCACTGAACTTTCCTCCTAAAATGAGCAACATCCTATTGTAATACTCCGGCTCTTGAATGCACAAGAAGACTTCAATAGTTTCATTCTCAGTCATGGAAGGTATAACCCTTGCAACCTCTCTTCTCCAATGGTAGGCATACTCTTGATAACTTTCAGTAGAATTCTGTTTGATTCTCTCCAAATAGTATCGATCAGGAATGAATTCTGCATTGTAACCGAACCTTTCAATAAAATCTTTAGCCAAAGCGTGCCAGCTTGGACACCGCTTGATTTCTTTTGATATAAACCATTCCAAAGCTTCTCTTTTCACACATCGATGAAAGAGTCGCATCAACAAAGCCTCATTTTCCCATACTCCAATAAGTTGATCACAATAATCCCTCAAATGAGTCAAAGGATTTTTGAGTCACCTAAAAGTGTCAAACTTTTGTGCTTTAAAACATTCCGGAAGTTCCAAATGTGGATGGCAACACAAATCTTCGTAGTTCAACCCCTCAATGTCCGGGGTGTATTGGAACTCTTTCATTGCATTCATGACTTCCTCTCTGATGCTTTGCTCAGACTTTCCTTTTATGACATTCCACTCATTTTACCTTTTCTCAGAATTTTCAGGTTCGAAATGTGTGGTAAGATGAGGGTACAATTCAGGTGATATTGGACTATGAAATGTGGTTCTTAGAGGTATGAGTTGAGTGGTAGGTGGTTTTTGGGCAATTTGAGTAGGAATTTGATGATTGACAGGAAAGTTTTGGAGAATGTTAGTATCTGGATTTTGAGAAGTAGGTGACTTTTGGTGTGAGGAACTAGCATGATTTGGGTTAGAGGTGGTTAAGTCAATGATGGAAGGTTGTGGAATTGTAGAGGCGGTTGAATGTTTAGGAATTGTTCGAACGCTGGATCTGAAGTAGGTACATGGAGTGGAGTCCTCTTTTTGTCTAGAGTAGGAGTGTTAACAATGATAGTCAGATTCGTCCAATCTCGAATCTTATCCATCTCCACAATTTTTTGGAACAATTGTGCAATCAACTTGTTCTGTTCAGCAATGGTAAACACATTCACAGTAATTTCATTCAAATGAGTATCCTCAACAGTTTCAACCATTTTCTCTTTGCCTTTTGACAAACATTGATCGAATAAGGAATCTTTGGGGTCTTTGGACCTGGTAAAGTATGGATGTTCAGCCATTTTCTCAATACAGATAAGTTTTTGAGTACTTGACAAAGAAAAACAACTCAAAGCCAAATGTGTTAATCCTTGTTGATGATATTAATACAAAATATCATACACATTATTGTTAACACATAAGAGTTGCTTCATTTGAAGATAAATTAGCCCACGTATATAGAAAGATGATTAAATAAACTGGAATTTGTCTACATTATTTTAGCACTAATGAGTTAGAAATGTCGACTTGAGTCGGGACAAAGTAAATTGTCGTACTTCTGATTTTTTTATTGGGATGTAACTCCAATTTCTTTGTAAGAGTTGGGAAAGATAGAATTTCTCAAAAAGTGGGGACCGAACCTTGAAAGACTGCCTACGTATCTCACAAAAGAGATTTCAGGTCCTACGTAGTTTGACCCACTTGAATCTCTTTTTTAGGTGGAAAAATTATCCTTTTTTCGAGATGAGAGAGTAAGATTTGAGATTTGAAAGGAAGTTTGAAATTCTTTTGAGAAACTAAAGACTCGAGAGTATATAGACGCACTTTGATAGTTGACTTGATATTTATGCTTAAAGAGTTCTAGAAAATATTTTTCAAGAATGAGTAGGCTAGAACATCTCCAAATGAAGCAATATAATCATACAAACAATTATAACACATAAACGGTTATTGCGCATTCTAAACGGATATGTGACCCTTTTATGCCAAGGGTAGGCCTAACGATTTGAGGGATGTATACGTCATTCGAAAACATTCAATTGCCCCCCCCCCCCAAACTCAAATTTATACAAATTTATGAATAAAACTTAAATAGGGATACATAATTAGGGAAAACGGGATACAAAATAATCAGTCCCACGCAGGGTTATGATTCTAAATTATGCTTCCTTGGAAGGTCTTTCATTCTTCATTTCTTCTCATCTCCGGGAGCCTACGTACTTGGAACCAAATGATAGATTATAAATACATTAATTTTTAACTAAAGTAATCTAATATGAAAGACTTTCAAACCCGAGATACAATGGTTTGCCCAACGACATATACATCCCTCAAATTTAACATATAAGTATGATCGTCCGTTTAGGCCGTGGGTCATTTTGGACTCAAGGTAGTCTGTCTAATGGGCCCAACACACCTTGGGTGTTGGGTCATCTTAGTCTAATGCTTATATTTGTATTTGGTTTTGCTCTATCCTAGGTTGACTAGAATTTGTTTTAGAAGTGACGGTTACCCGAGTCGGACAGAAAACAGGGTGAAACTAATAAACGACGTCGGATGACGCAAGACAACTATTCGTTTATTACTTCCAAAGATTAGACTTGTGTGTTTTTCTAAAGGAAGTCGTGGTAAGCCATGTAACTGCCTTTATCCTAATGCAAACTACTTGCCGTTTGGTGGAGTCAATGCCATGAAAAATGCAACAGTTTAATAATATGATAGAGTAATCTAGTTAATAGTTATTTTACACATAAGCAAACAAGCTAGTTTAAAGGTTAAAACCCTTCAAATCCCCAGCAGAGTCGTCATTCCTGTTTTATACATTTTCGGAAAAAAATATTTTATTTTTTTTTAATTTTTAGAGTCGCCACTTAATTTTTGAGAAAAATTAAGAAAACTATTCTTTCAATTTGACTAAATAGAAAATCAATTTGAAAGATTTTTAAGGATTCAGGGATTATTATTACCATCTTGGGAAGGGCTTGAAATCACCAAAGTTGTCCGCTTACTTGCGGTTATCCGACAACTAACTTATTTGGCCAAAAGATCTAACTAAATTTTTGAGATAGAAAATTTTTTAGAATTGTCAAAAACTGAAATGTTAATTTTCCATTAAAATTTAAAATTTAAATTTTTTACTTATCCTTAATTTGTTTAGATGATGAGCACGCCAAGGAGTTGAGTGGTGATTTGGCTAATATTGGGCTAAAGGTGGATGCACATGCAATCTCAATCAAGCATCTTGAGTTGCAAATGACCTAATTGTCTACTACTGTGAACCCACGTCAACCGGGTACTATTCCTAGAAACACCGTCCAAAATCTAAAAAATGATGGACATTGCATGGCAGTCACTACTCGAGGGGGTAAGCAAACCATTGATCCACCTATGCCGTTCGGCGTAAAATATGAGGTGATGAAAGATGATGAGGTAGTGGAAGATAGTGGTGAGTTGGTAGACAAAGCGGTGAAAGAAGCAGAGATACCCCAAAAGGTGATCCCCGTTCCTAGACCACCATCACCATTCCCGTAAAAATTGGTGAAGACGACCGAGGATGCTCGGCGTTTTATTACTATGTTGAAACAGCTTTGCATCAATGTCCCTTTGATAGAAACTCTTGAACAAATGCCCGTTTATGCCAAGTTTTTGAAAGATATGGTTACTAAGAAAAGATCGATATGTTTTGAGGATGATGACCAGATGCAACATTGTAGTGCTATTGCTACAAGGTCTCCTGTGCAAAAGAAAGAAGATCCGGGTGATTTAACTATTCCATGTACCATAGGGTTGTTACACTTTACTAAAGCACTATGTGATCTTGGTGCAAGCATAAATCTCATGGCTCTCTCTATTTACATGAAGTTGGGTTTGGGTAACCCAAAGCCCACTGCGATGAGGTTACTGATGGCCGATCGAACAGTGAAGAGCCTATTGGAATACTCCACGATGTGTTAGTGAAGGTTGAGTCATTTATATTTCCGGTCAATTTTGTGATTCTTGACTGTGAGGTGGACTTTGAGGTTCCTATTATTCTTGGGAGGCGGTTCCTTGCTACCGGTCGTGCCTTGGTAGACATGGAAAAAGGGAAGATGAAGTTTCAGTTAAACAATGAAGAAGCGACTTTCAACATTTGTAGGTCCATGAGGCAGAGTGGTGAGCTCTAAACGGTATCTGGAATATCCTACAGGGTTGAGAGTACGTCTGAGGTACAAATCGAAGAGCGCCTTGGTGTTGAGGCACTAGTGGCGCTGATCATGAATTTTGAGAGTGATGGTATTGAAGATTACGGGTCGTTGGTTGCGGCACTTGATTGAGGTGATTTTTGGTTCAAACAAAAGAAATTGGAGTTAGATATGAAGCATCGTGAGTCTCCACCCGCGAAACCATCTATTGAGGAGGTCCCTAAAATAGAGCTTAAGGCTCTACCACCTCATCTGAGGTATGTATTTTTGGGAAAGCATGACACTTTTCCGGTAATCATTTCATCGGATTTGAATGTAGAGCAAGTATAGGGTATGGTAGAAGTGTTAAAGAGGTTAAAACGAGCCATTAGTGGGACTATAGCGGACATTATTGGGATTCCACCCTGTATTTGTTCACACAAAATCAAACTCATGCCCGATCAAAGCCAAATATTGAGCATCAAAGACGGTTAAATCCACCTATGCAAGAGGTTGTGAAGAAGGAGATTATCAAGTGGTTGGATGTCAGAGTCATATATCTCATAGCAAATAGTAGTTGTGTAACATTTTGGAAAATTTACTTGTCTAGTGAAGAGTCTATTAGGTTTTAAGAATATGTATTGAGGTACATAGGCATCCCAATTCCCAATATTGAGTAATTTGGGCATGTTAGAGAACATTAGCTTAAGGGTGTTAGCCAATTTCTATGTATACACAAGTAACTTAAAATACACTGATGTTCAAATGCTCCAATCCAAGCTTGTTTAGGAATTGTACCTGCAATGAAGACCCTAAGCTAAATTCCAATTTTGCATCGCTTACACACATCAGATACTAGGCATCCAAGTGTCAAGCCTAGGTACCATAGCACATGATCATTTAAAATGATCATGTAGATTAAGAAGTGCCCAAAGACATAGTGAGGATCCTTGGACAAGAAGTGAACTTTCCAGAATGCACGGTTAGTAAAGTGCAAGGCAACACATGTGCAAGCACCTGTTCTACCGGCCGAGGGACCAAGCCCAACCGATTCGGTTAGGGCGGTGAGGGGACAGGCACGCGTCGAGTCAAGCCACGTGGGGCCAAGATTCCTAACCAGTCCTAGGCTCTAACAAACTTACCTAACTAGCTAACTAACCTAGGACTAACTAAAATAAGCTATCTAGTATGCCCGAAATCCTAAGACCTAACCGGGTGACACTAGCTGAGTAGCTAACTAAAGAAACATTCTAGTACCTAACCTAGGATGGTCCAAAGGGGTTGGTTATGGTCCTAACGACTTAGGGGTACGTTAGTAATTACCCTAGGTAATTTAATTAATTAAATTATCAACTTATTTAATTAATTTAAATGGTTAAACCCGAGACCCTTAAGAAAATTTTCAGAATTTTGCTAAGTCAAATGTTCTCCTATTTTTAGTCAATTTTGGATGGGCATTTTGCTAATTTAAGTAGAGGGTCTTTTGGGTAATTCATGGGACGACTATATATTGATATTATGTCAGTCTTAGACCACTTTTACACGTCCCAAATCAGATCAAACGAAATTTCTCTCAATCCCTCAAGAACAGTTTCTTTTTCAAACTCCATTGAAGAACAAGAAAAGCTTAAGGAAGAAGACGAAGGTATCGAAGTTTCCAATCAGATTTTGTGGATTCTTCATCTATAAGGTATGGATTATTCACTCTTGGGATTCCTTTACCCAAGAGGTTCTTTCAAGATAAAATTTCAAGAACTTCAAATACTAAGGTTTTTACTCTATAAAAAGGATTTTCTTCCTAACCCTAGATTTATGATTTTCAATGAAAAGTAAACGTTTTCTATATTTAATTTCACACAAATTGTTGAGTAATTGATTGATAATGTTTGAATGTCGCGTGATACATGATCTTTCTCTAAGTGATGGTTTCGAATTGGGTGTTTATGGTATTTGATAATGTGTAAACGTTAGGATTTGAATTAAGACTTGAATGAACCCTTTAACGACCCGTTTACTTTCTCCTACGCTATGCATTGATCTTGAACATGAATTCATGAGTTGTTCTTAATTATGCCATTGAGTATTTCACTATTTATGATTATGAATATTGCATGATGAATAAGATTCTTGGAAGCAAGAGGTAAGTCTTCTAAGTGTGATTACACTTAAATGTTTATGTTAACCTATCAACTATGATGCTATGTTATGAAAAGTATGTATGATGTTTCTATGAGAATATGCTGGGCTATGAACATGTTACTTGTAAGAATATGATAAGAATACGAAAACGCAAGTTATGATACTCTCTTGTATGCTTTACACAAGATGATTATGCTATGTAAATCTCACAAACAAAAGGTTACGATGAAAGGAAATTCTCATCTAATCTATAAGAGCTCACGATCATGTTATACAGGGAGTTAATATCCTATGACCTATGATAAGTTTATGATAAAAGACAACTTAAAGGTTATTCAAGAAAGGGACTTAAGCTAAGCAACGATGAACTAGATATGGGAAGTGTCCCTTCCTTAGTTGGAAGGTAGGTTCACAATGATTCTCATGAGATTGAGGCTACCATGTAATGTGGAACTATGGGTCTCTAATACATCTCTTAGTTCTTGAACTATGCTGCCACCATATGATACTAGCTAGTGGATCCACCTAGAAAGCTATGTCATGTTAGGTTCTACTTTGGCCTGTAGACCACCTCTTTTCGGCGTGGGGAAGGCACTGGATTCCGTATTTCAATCACATGGTCTATGTCTGTTAATGCGACTATTCCCTCATGTAAAAGTGAAAGACAAGTAATTGAAAGTTGACTAGGGTGACTTGAGCGGTCTACTCAGTATAGGTAGGGGTATGGGACTCTACCTAGACCTTGCAAAAGTTGACTCTAAGGGAAGTCCTAGGATATTGTTCTTATGTAATATGATGATATGAAAGATATATGTTTATGATATATGAAGTTACTTTTATATGAATGTCAGTCATTATGTGGAATACATTATTTGGTTATATTGCTATATGAAGTGATGACTACTTATGTTACAAGCTACATGAAGCAAAGCTTTACTTAGGGTCTCTTATCTTATCTATTTGGTGATGTGGGTTATGGGGCTTCACATGAACATTGCACTTGTAGGTTGGGGATAGGATCGTTGGTAAGTGTTTTATATATTATGTTTATATGATTTATTGAATATGCAATGTTAGCGTGACTCTATTAGAATATGTCTTTGATTATGATGATGCTTTAAGTGATGGAATCTTTAACTTGTATATGTTATACGTATGAGCATTAAAGACTTTCATATGATTTAACATGTTTTATAAAGAGATGATAAATGATCCTTTTTCATGCATGTCCCTATGTGTTATGTGAATATACCCATACTTAGTACATGTGGCGTACTAACCCCATTACTTTACATTACTACAACTGTAGTTTACGGCCATTGAAGTTAAGCAGGTTGATTTGAAGAATCTTTGAACTCTTTCTCCAAGTCTCGGTAGGTACTGGTGTTCGGGACCCTATCATTTCAATTTCCAACCTTACGAAGACATTACTAGAATTTTAAGAGTATTAGATTTCCATTTATGTTCTTTGGATTGTTTTGTATTAAGGCCTATATGGCATATTGACTATTATTGTCTAAGTCCAGATTTGCACTCTTAGATGGTTTTTATATATGTGAGACAATGTTAGAATATTGTATGTCTTTATGAATCTTAAGTATGAAGTCTAAGTATACTTCATTAGTATGTTAAAAGTTTTTAATTTTTCATCAAATTTTATTGATCACATGTTAAGACGAATGCTAAGGGCTTGTCTGAGACCTCAAAGAGGACGACGACGCCGGTCTCATCCGGGGTTTAGGATCTGGGTGTGACAAACATGGTATCAGAGCATGAGGTTAAATATCCATAGGATCAATGTCTCACTAAACCACGTTACCTAGCGTCTTGTTCATGGTTGTGAAGCGCGACACAATTGTGGAGAACAGGCTATGTGATCATTAGGAAACTTCTCTTTTCTTGATACTCCTATGTCGTGCCTCTAGAGATTTGACACGATGTGTCTTTTAGCATCTAATTCCATTCTTGACCGAATCTTCCAAAGATAGCAAAGAGAAGCTAAGGTAGAGGAGTTGTTCAACCTTCGTCAAGGAGGTATGAGTGTTAATGAATAATCCTTGAAGTTCATTAAAGTGTCCAAATATGCTTCTTCTTTGTGTAATGCTAGGGATGAAATGAGCCGTTATGTAACGGGCGTTTCCGAAGTGCTTGAAGAAGAATGTCGTGTAGCCATGATTCATGACAATATGGATATTTCTACATTGATGGTTCATGCTCAACAGGTTGAGGAAAGTCGTGTAAGGAAGAGAAATAAGGAAGCTAAGAAGGCAAAGTCTTTTGAGAGTGGTTCTCCTAAAAGTAGGCTTTATGTTCAAGACAAGCCTAAGTTTAAGAAGAGGTTTTCAAACCAACTTCCTTCAGATTTCTCCAAGAATTGCAATGATAGAGGTTCTAATGCTAACCCTCAAGAGGGGAGAAATGTTGATACACCAAGAGAAAGACCAACTTGTGGTAAGTGTGGTAAATAGCATCGGGGCGAATGTCTTTTTGGAACTAATAATGGATATGGTTGTGGAAAAGGTGGCCATATGGTGAATAATTTTCCTAATGTGAGAAGTCAAGGTAAGGGTAATAGTCAAGCTCAACCAAGTGGTCCTAATTTTGAAGCTCCAAAAAGGAACCGTTTCTATGCACTCAAGGCTAGGGTGAACAAGAAAGCTCTCCCGACTTTGTGACGAGTACATTACAAGTTTTATCTGTTAATGTTTATGCTTTGCTTGACCCAGGTGCTACTCTTTCTTTTGTTACACCTTTGGTAGCTAGGAAGATTGATGTACTTCCCGATGTTTAGATTGAGCCCTTTTCTGTTTGTACCCCAATGGGTGACTCTGTAATTCCAAAAAGATTCTATAGGAAATGCCCTGTCATGCTGCCCAATATAATTAATCTTGTTTATTTGGTAGAACTTGACATGTTTGATTTTCATATCATCTTGGGTATGGATTGGCTCCATGATTGTTTTGCTTCCATAGATTGTAGAACAAGGGTAGTGAAGTTTCAATTCCCTAATGAACCTATTCTAGAGTGGAAGGGGGAAATTCTATGCCATGTGGTCAAATTATTTCGTGTTTAAAGGCTTGTAAGATGATAGCCAAGGGTTGTTTATACCATGTGGTTATGATAAAGGAGGCTTTTAAAATGTATTGAATTCAAGAAAACCGAAACTAGGGTCGTTCCCAATGAAATTGTCGAATGTTAATCTCCCTAGTTCTTCCTATTTCAGATTCTAGTAGTATGTATAATGCTCAAGATTTTAGTAAGAAAGTAATAAAGAAAGAAAGAAAGAAGTAGGAAGATGAGGGGTGTTCAGATAGGATGACCAAAGGGTGAGGTTAGACTAAGTAATGATGTAAGTCATTATTAGTCATTGCACAGAAAGATCCCAATGGAAATCTTAAAAGAATATCCTAAGTCAACCTAGCATGTACAAAGTGAACGTGAGATCAAAGAAGAAGAAATGTAAGTTCAAAGTGAGCTAAGTAAGCAAAGCATGAGAATGTCAAATCATCAGTGTTAGATAAGAATGAAGTTTTAACAGTTATTGGAATATGCCAATATTGGAGTATGAATATATTCCCCAAGAACTATATATTTTGCAAATAATCAAAGAATGGGCATAGCCAATAAAAATTGGCTTATAAAGACTTCATGCCCAATTTAACAAGAATGAAAAAAATTAACTTGTTTACTAAATAGGTGCATGTTTTGGTAAAAGATAGTACCAACTAGAGTTTTAAGAAGATGTTTTCATACTCTATTCTTGCACTTATGTGAAACTTGTATGCATATGTTTTCTTGATATTTTGTTGTTTTGTTGTTATATTGAGAAGATTGATAGCATGGTAACTCTTGGATGCATTTTGAGCTTATGATAAAGTTGAGAAGGAAATTCCTCACTATGTGTTAGGAATATGTAGCTCTTATATGTTTGTGCATCATAAATTGAGTGCTAAGTGTAATGATATGTTATGTGATGGTTGTGCTTCTAGTATTGAGTATATTCCTTACCCTCCAAAATTTGTTTTTGTCGTTCGGGGACGATTGTTCCTAAGGGGGGGATAATGTAACATTCCGGAAAATGTACTTGTCTAGTGAAGAGTCTATTAGGTTTTAAGAATATGTATTGAGGTACATAGGCATCCCAATGCCCAATATTGAGTAATATTGGGCATGTTAGAGAACATTAGCTTAAGGGTGTTAGCCAATTTCTATGTATAAACAAGTAACTTAAAATACACTTTGATGTTCAAATGCTCCAATCCAAGTTTGTTTAGGAATTGTACCTACAATGAAGACCCTAAGCTAAAATTCTTTTTTTACATCGCTTACACATATCAGGTACTAGGCATCCAAGTGACAAGCCTAGGTACCATAGCACATGATCATTTAAAATGATCATGTATATTAAATAGTGCCCAAGGACATAGTGAGGATCCTTGGACAAGAAGTGGACTTTCCAGAATGCACAGTTAGGAAAGTGTACGGCAACACATGTGCAAGCACATGTGCTACCGGCCGAGGGACCAAGCCCAACCAATTCGGTTAGGGCGGTTAGGGGACATGCACGCATCGGGTTAAGCCACGTGGGGCCGAGCTTCCTAAACAGTCGTAGGCTCTAACTAACTTACCTAACTAGATAACTAACCTAAGACTAACTAAAATAAACTAACTAGTGTGCCCGAAATCTTAGGACCTAACCGGGTGACACTAGCCGAGTAGCTAACTAAAGAAACATCCTAGTACCTAACCTAAGATGGTCCAAAGGGGTTGGTTATGGTCCTAACGACTTAGGGGTACTTTAGTAATTACCCTAGGCCACTTAATTAATTAAATTATCAACTTAATTAATTAATTTAAATGGTCAAACCCAAGATCTTAAGCAAATTTTCAGAATTTGGCTAAGTAAAATGTTCTCCTATTTTTAGTCAATTTAGGAGGGGCATTTTGGTAATTTAAGTAGAGGGTCTTTTGGGTAATTCATGGGACGACTATAAATTGATATTAGATCAGTTTTATACCACTTTTCCACGTCCCAAATCAGATCAAACAAAATTTCTCTCAATCCCTCAAGAACACTTTCTTTTTCAAACTACATTGAAGAACAAGAAAAGCTTAAGAAAGAAGACCAAGGTTTCGAAGTTTCCAATCAGATTTTGTGGATTCTTCATCTATAAGGTATGTGTTCTTCACTCTTGGGATTCCTTTCCCCAAGAGATCCCTTCAAGATAAGTTTTCAAGAACTTCAAATACTAGGGTTTTTACTCTATATAACGGATTTTCTTCCTAAACCTAGATTTATTATTTTCAATGAAAAGTAAGCTTTTTTTATATTTAATTTCACACAAATTGTTGAGTAATTAATTGATAATGTTTAAATGTCGTGTGATACATGATCTTTCTCTAAGTGATGGATTCGAATGAGTTGTTTATGATATTTGATAACGTGTAAACATTAGGATTTGAATTAAGACTTGAATGAACCCTTTAACGACTTTTACTTTCTCCTACGCTATGCATTGATCTTGTACATGATTTTATGAGTTGTTCTTGATTATGCAGTTGAGTATTTCACTATGTATGATTATTAATATTGCATGATGAATAAGATTCTTGGAAGCAAGAAGTAAGTCTTCTAAGTGTGATTACTCTTAAATGTTTATGTTAGCCTATAAACTATGATGCTATGTTATGAAAAGTATGTATGATGTTGCGATGAGAATATGCTGGGCTATGAACATGTTACTTGTAAGAATATGATAATAATACGAAAATGCAAGTTATGATACTCTCTTGTATGCTTTACACAAGATGTTTATGCTATGTAAATCTAACAAACGAAAGGTTACGCTGAGAGGAAATTCGCATCTAATCTAAAAGATATCACGATCATGTTATACAGGGAGTTAACCTCCTATGACCTATGATAACTTTATGGTAAAAGACAACTTAAAGGTTATTCAAGAAAGGGACTTAAGCTAAGCACCGATGAACTAGATATGGGAAGTGTCCCTTCCCTAGTTGGAATGTAGGTTCACAATGATTCTCATGAGATTGAGGCTGCCATAAAATGTGGAACTATGGGTCTCTAATACATCTCCTAGTTTTTCAACTATGCTGCCACCATAGTGTAATATTCTGGAAAATCATATGTCTAATGAATAGACCAGTATGCCCTTAGGATAGCCTATTAGGGGTACATAGGCACCCCAATGCCCAATATTGAGAAATATTGGGCATAGTATAGAAAAACAATTGGCTAAGGAATATTAGCCAATTTTTTATATACGAATAAGAAATATATTTTTTTGGGTTGTCATAACCCAATCAAAGATTGATGTTCAATAAATGTACCTGCAATGAAGATCCTAAGCTAAAAATATTCGCTTCATGATATCTGCACAATATGTACTAGGCATCCAAGTGTCAAGCCTAGCACCATAGCACATGACCATTTAAAATGATCATGTAAATTAAGCAGTGCCCAAGGACATGGTGAGGGTCCTTGGGACAATAAGTAAACATTTCCAAAGGAACCATAAATAATAGTTAGTTAGGAATGTACAACCAACCCATGTTCGAACACATGTGCAAGACATGTGAAGAAGTGGCTAAGGAGGGGACCACTCTAACCAAATTCGGTTAGGGTAGTTAGGGGGGAAATGTGCACAAGGGACCCCTCCATGTGGGGCCTAACTTCCTAACTAATTCTAGACTCTAACCTACAGCCCTAAATAGCTAACTAACCTAGGAACAAACGAAATAAACTAATTAGTGCACCCGACAACCTATGACAAAAACTGGGTTGACACTAACCTAGTACTAGTTAAACAGACAACCTAGTACCTAACCTAGGATGGTCCAAAAGGTTAGTAATGGTCCTAACAACTAAGGGGTACTTTAGTAATTTCCCTACGTTACCTAATTAATTAATTCAAATTAATTAATTAATTTAAAAGGGATAAAACCGAAACTAAAAAGGGAATTTTCAGATTTCGGTTAAGACAAGAAAGGGACAACCTAGTACCTAACCTAGGATGGTCCAAAGAGTTAGTTAAGATCCTAAAGACTTAAGAGTACTTTAGTAATTACCCTAGGCTACTTAATTAATTAATTTAGAAAATTAATTAATTAATTTAAAGGGGCAAAACCGAAATCACAAAGCAATTTCTAGATTTCAGTTAAAACAAGAAAAAGACAACCTAATACCTAACCTAGGATGGTTCAAAGGATAGGTTATGGTCCTAAAGACTTAAGGGTACTTTAGTAATTACCTTAGGTCACCTAATTAATTAAATTAACAATTTAATTAATTATTGTAAATGATCAAAACGAAATTCTTACGCTAACCTAGTACAACTAAAGAAACATCCTAGCACTTAACCTAGGATGGTCTAAAAGCGTTATTTTTGGTTCCAATGACTTAGGGGTACTTTAGTACTTACCCTAGGTCCCTAAATTAATTAAATTAATGATTTAATTAATTAATATAAAGTCAAAAAGTTGACCAAAACCATAGTCAACACCAATTTCCAGATTTGACTAAGTGTTATGCTCTCCTATGTTTAGTCAACTTAGGAGGGGCATTTTGGTAATTGGTTAATTAGTTTATTAAATTAACTTATTAAACCTAAGTTGTATAATTAAATATCAGTTCTTAAACCTAAAAATCACGTTCAAACTCATATAAAAGGCAACACAAAAACAGCAAGCAACGAACGCAAGAAAAAGGCAGAAAATTCCATTGATTCTCCTGGGCGATTTCAAGGTTTCTCCAAGTTTTCGTTCAAGATGGTCTTCGTAGATTAAGTTCTACTTAAGTTATGGGTTTCTCTCCTGGACTCCTTTCTCCAAGAGAACTTTCTATCCAATGAATTCAACGATCTTGAAACTAGGGTTGTTCCCGTTCTCGTCGAACTCCTTGTCCCTAGTATCCTTTTAGATTTCAATGTTGAGTAGGTTAGAGATCATGTTGTTGGTAAGTGGTGCTGGCTTTTCTTAACATTTTTTGTTCTTGAAGGATGAGTATCGAATGAACCTATAAACTCGTAGTTGCGTAAAGTTAATACTATCATGAAAACTAAGAATCGATGATATGCTACGAACGTCCATGATTGTGTTAGATGATTTATGTGTATTGGCCGAATATTGACTTGATGTTGTTGTGACGTTATGATGATATTAAAATCATCAAATATTAATATGATACTGTCCAATATGTCTTAAAAACGTTACCCTAAAGTCATGAACTAAGATTGGTTAAGAGAATGATACTATGTTAAGATGTGTCTAAAAATGTTATGTATGAAGATTATTACGGTTTGTTATGCATACATACTGTTAATGTGACTTGTTGATGATGTTGTGTTCGTTAAATGATCATATTATGCAGTCCAAGATGTTTAAAAACGTTGTGCCTAAAGTTATGTTATAAGGTTGGCTAAAAAGATCTACATGATATTCTCATGACCAGTGCCTAGTGATATTATGATTTGTGCCAACACATTGTCTAGTAAAACATATGTCTAATCACATTACTTTCAAAACATGAAAATTCATACCAATCTCTACATTAATGAACTCATAACATAGGGTATGCCAATCAATGGGACAAGTCCCAACATGCCCTATCCAGACGAACTTGTGAACGTAAAAACATTGAATTGTTCTTGTAAGTTAACCAAAGGTTAAAGTTCAAGTGTAGTGAAAGTTTGGCTTATGCCAATAAATTGGACTACAATATTATCTCCAAAAATATATTTGAATGAATGTTTGGCTTGTGCCAATAAATTGACTATGAAGTTATTTCCAAATTTTCTAGGCCAATGCTAATCATATGCCAATCTTATGTAGCCAAAACAATAAAATGACAACTCAAGTACTTCTAAACTAATTCAATGAATCCATAACCAAGGGCATTCTATTCATTGGGACAACTCCCAACATGCTCTACAAGAATGAACTATGAACATATGTAACTCATTGAAAGAAGTGCTCATCGTCCATAAACGTTGAAATGAAGCTACTACACTAAAGTAAAGAAGTAAAGTGAGTTATAACATAATTAAAGGGGTCTAAATTAAGTAAGTGACCAGAATGGGGTGTTAAAGGAAGTGAGACAAGTCTTACTTACACCAATGCTAATTTGTTAAAAGAATACTCACGAATGAAGGTGTTAGAATATGTGAGACTAGTCTCATTAACACCTAAGAATGATATGTAAGGACAATTCACATTCATCAATGTAAAGTAAGGATGATATGTAAGGACAATTCACATTCATCAATGTAAGTAAGGATGACATGTAAGGACAATTCACATTCATCAATGTAAAGTAAGGATGATATGTAAGGACAATTCAGATTTCATCAATGTAAAGTAAGGATGACATGTTATCAAAAGAGTAAATAAGTCTCAATCATATTCTATATGTAAGTGTAAGGACAGTTCACACTTAATACTAATGATGATATGAGAAATCATCTAATGAGCTATGATGTCCTCATGCTAGAAGCTAGCTTCCATGATGTATGAGTTGAATGTAATGGAACTTTATACTGAGCACCGATAGGCTTGCTATGAGCGGTGATGCCTTCCTTCGGGAAGGGCGGAGGTTCACGTAACTCTTATGAGATGAGACAGTCCGGCATGCCGGGTATGGGTCTCCTTATATCTCCTAGTCTTTGAACCTATACTGCCAATATAGGGATCTAGCAGGGTTCAATTCCCTATATACGCTAGCATGTTTTGGTTTCACCTTGGCCAGTGACTCCACCTCTTTTCGTGTGTGGGGAAGACACCGGATTTCATGAGCTCACAGGATCTATGTCGGTTAAAGTTGAAGTTCCTCAAAGTATGAAAGATAATGAAATGAATGATACCGAAGGTGTTTGTGCAAAACAATCAGGAGGTGAAATCAGATTCAAGTGATGATATTAGGTCATTCTTGATCATTGCACTTCACGATCCCGATGAGAGTCTTAAACGTCATCCAAGGTATAGATGGTGTTTACATCAGCTTACGAATGAAAGAAATGAATAATGTGAAGTACGAATGAATGAATGAAGTACGAATGAATGAATGAAACAGACTCTGTGTTTGCTAAAGAAGGCCCTCGGGTTGAGGTCCCATATGTTGGGTCCTCACTTGAGATGTCTTAATGCTATATCAACGATTCCAAGGTCTCATGTATATGAAATGTATTATATATAAAACATGAAAGTAATGAAATCAATGGCATAATCAATAGAGAATGGCTTATGAAATGTAATGAATACTTGATGTAATGAATAACTTGTTGTAAGGATAGTCAAATCGTGTCCAATAAAGTTTACAATAAGTAAAGGGCATAACTAATAATGAATCCTCATGTTATGATAATGATAAAGCCAAATAAATTGGCTTATAATGATTTTATATAATTGACAAAAGATATTAGCCAAATAAGATTGGCTTATAATGACTTCTTACATTATGCCAATAATACAATAATAGGAATAGTCACTAAAGATTGGTTTATAAAGAATTCATGCCCAAGGTAAGCAAGATCATAAGCTTTAATGATATGCCCCAAGATCTATGCACATTATGCAATTAACTAAAGAATGAGTATAGTCAATAAGTATTGACTTATAAATATATATTCATGCCCAAAATTGTAGTTAAGTCATTTCCTTAATCTCTTGAATTACTTACTTGATTCATTGTGGGTATGGGACTACAATGAATCATTGCACTTGTAAGTAAAGCATAGTACCAAAGGATTTATTGAACTACACAACTAGAAGAAGAAAAAGACTGAAAAATAATCTATGTGTACAAAGAGGAGCTCTCGGGTTTGGAGGATCAAAAATTCAAATCTTCGCCCGAGTGGTTCTAAAATTATGTTGATGATACTAATGTCTTGTAATCATATAGAAAATGAATTGTGTGCTTTGAATTCATTAAAATACATCATATTCATACCACAATTCAAAACTAACGAATTTGGAAAGTCTAATGACTAGACTTTCAAGAATTGACATGTTGCTTAGGAAGAGCTTTCATTGATCATGCATAGCTTTATGTGTATGTGTGCATACACCCATACTTAGTACAAGTGGTGTACTAACCCCCTACTATTTACTATTTTTATAGGTGCAGGTCAGAGGACAGATTGACGACACTTGCAGCGGTTTGGACTTCAGCGTTTCTCCAAACCATTTGGTAGATCCTCTTTATTTTGAGGATGCTACAGTCTTAGTCTAGCTTTAGATATAGACATAGATAGTGGATGTTGTCTCTAGCATTTCTTTCATATTTCATTTCGAACCTTTTGATGTAAGGCCATTTTGGCAACTTAATATATTCTATTCATCGTTTGTTTTGAAATGTTTTTTATATTAGATGGTTTTCTATTGATGTTGAGCTTAGTATATAATGTTTAATACGTAATGACTATATGAAGTCTAAGTAAACTTCGTACGTATAAAAAGTTTTAAATTTTCCATAAATTTAACTAGATGAATGTGATGAATGCAAGATGAGGCTTGTCTGCGACCTCTGAGAGGTTAACGACGCCAGTTGCGATCCAGATTCCAGAATCCGGGTTGTGACAAACTTGGTATCAGAGCATGAGGTTAAATTACCTAGGATCTAAAGCTCAACACAACCACGTTACGTAGTTTCTAGCTTATGGTTGTGTAGCATGCCACAATCATGACTTAGAGACTACGCGATGATAGGAAATATTCCCTTCTTCCACTCTTTATCGTGCTATCTAGAGTTTTGACACTTTGTGTCATTCTAAGTATCTAACTTCCTTCTTGTGTGAACGCGTGGAAGAATACACACAAACATTAGGATGGCCAAGTGGTCTAAGGCGCCAGACTCAAGATCTAGCCTTCCCAAGAAGGGCCATAATGGAAATACCCAACGTGGATGAAATACATGCGGTGAGTGTGGCTGTTCGCATGGAGGTGAATGCTTGGTAATGTCTAAAAGCCTGCTATGAGTATTGATGATGAGGAGAAGGATAAGTTGGCTTCAAACCGACTCAAGAATATGGCTTAGAAATGGATTTGCTTTATAAGTGTTATGCAACGATAGATTGTCGAAACAAGGTAGTGAGACTTCAGTTTCCAAATGAGTTAGAGCTGAATGGGAAGGACGTGGTTCAAATCTTAAGGCCAACAAGATGTTATCTAAGAGGTTAGATATACTCTTTCTAAGTCAGGTTTATGTTTAAGAAACTCTAAGTTTAAGTGCTTTAATCGATTTGGTGTTATAAGTCACTAATCGTATGTCTTATAATAGCACTATGTGAGTTGAAACGAAGTTATGTTGAATTTTATGTTGCGGTTTTTGTGTAGCATAGGCATGTTTTCTGTGTTGCATGATTTGTGATGTGCATTAAGTTAAGTGTGATTGAGAAGGAAATTTCTCAATCTCAAATGAAGATTCATTGAATGATATGAATCATCCAAATAAGTGTGAATTAGATATTCACAAAAGAGAAATGTTTAAGCATGATAGAGTAACTTTCGAAAATCACCCTCTTTGTTTAAATGATGTGTAAGTGTCATTCGGGGATGAATGTTCCTAAGGGGGGGATAATGTAACATTCCAAAAAATCATATGTCTAATGAATAGACCAGTATGCCCTTAGGATAGCCTATTAGGGGTACATAGCCACCCCAATGCCCAATATTGAGAAATATTGGGCATAGTATAGAAAAATAATTGGCTAAGGAATATTAGCCACTTTTCTCTATACGAATAAGAAATATATTTTTTTGGGTTGTGATAACCCAATCCAATATTGATGTTCAAAAAATGTACCTGCGAGGAAGATCCTAAGCTAAAAATATTTGCTTCATGATATCTGCACAATATGTACTAGGCATCCAAGTGTCAAGACTAGCACCACAGCACATGACCATTTAAAATGATTATGTAAATTAAGCAGTGCCCAAGGACATGGTGAGGGTCCTTGGGACAATAAGTAACATTCCCAAAGGAACCATATATAATAGTTAGTTAGGAAAGTAGAACCAATCCATGTGCAAGCACATGTGCAAAACATGTAAAGAAGTGGAGAAGGAGTGGACCACTCTAACCGAATTCGGTTAGGGTAGTTAGGGGGGGAAAACGTGCACAAGGGACCCCTCCATGTGGGGCCTAACTTCCTAACTAATTCTAGACTCTAACCTACTGCCCTAAATAGCTAACTAACCTAGGAACAAACGAAATAAACTAATTAGTGCACCCGACAACCTATGACCAAAACTGGGTTGACACTAACCTAGTACTAGTTAAAGAGACAACCTAGTACCTAACCTAGGATGGTCCAAAAGGTTAGTTATGGTCCTAACAACTTAGGGGTACTTTAGTAAGTCCCCTAGGTTACCTAATTAATTAATTTATCAAATTAATTAATTAATTTAAAAGGGGTAAAACCGAAACTAAAAAGGAAATTTTTAGATTTCGGTTAAGACAAGAAAGGGACAACCTAGTTCCTAACTTAGGGTGGTCCAAAGAGTTAGTTAAGATACTAAAGACTTAAGGGTACTTTAGTAATTACCCTAGGCTACTTAATTAATTAATTTAGAAACTTAATTAATTAATTTAAAGGGGCAAAACCGAAATCACAAAGCAATTTCTAGATTTCGATTAAAACAAGAAAAGGATAACCTAGTACCTAACCTAGGATGGTTCAAAGGATTGGTTATGATCCTAACGACTTAAGGGTACTTTATTAATTACCTTAGGTAACCTAATTAATTAAATTAACAATTTAATTAATTATTCTAGATGATCAAAACGAAATTCTTATATTAACCTAGTACAACTCAAGAAACATCCTAGTACTTAACCTAGGATGGTCCAAAAGGGTTAATTTTGGTTCCAATGACTTAGGGATACTTTAGTACTTACCCTAGGTCCCTAAATTAATTAATTTAATGATTTAATTAATTAATATTAAGTCAAAATGTTGACCAAAACCATAGTCAACACCAATCTCCAGATTTGACTAAGTGTTATGTTCTCCTATGTTTAGTCAACTTAGGAGGGGAATTTTGGTAATTGGTTAATTAGTTTATTAAATTAACTTATTAAACCTAAGTTGTATAATTGAAGATCAGTTATTAAACCTAAAAATCACGTTCAAACTCATAGAAAAGGCAACGCAAAAACAGCAAGCAACGAACGCAAGAAAAAGGCAGAAAATTCCATTGATTCTCCTAGGCGATTTCAAGGTTTCTCCATGTTTTCGTTCAAGATGGTCTTCGTAGATTAAGTTCTACTTAAGGTATGGGTTTCTCTCCTGGACTCCTTTCTCCAAGAGAACTTTCTATCCAATGAATTCAACGATCTTGAAACTAGGGTTGTTCCCGTTCTCGTCGAACTCCTTGTCCCTAGTATCCTTTTCGATTTCAATGTTGAATAGGTTAGAGATCATGTTGTTGGTAAGTGGTGCTGGCTGTTCTTAACATGTATTGTTCTTAAAGGATGAGTATCGAATGAACCTATAAACTTGTAGTTGCGTAAAGTTAATACTATCATGAAAACTAATAATCGATGATATGCTAAGAATGTCCATGATTGTGTTAGGTGATTTATGTGTATTGGCCGAATATTGACTTGCTGTTGTTGTGACGTTATGATGATATTAAAATCATCAAATGTTAATATGATATTGTCCAATATGTCTTTAAAATGTTACCCTAAAGTCATGAACTAAGATAGGTTAAGAGAATGATACTATGTTAAGATGTGTCTGAAAATGCTATGTATGAAGATGATTACGGTTTGTTGTGCACACCTACTGTTTATGTGACTTGTTGATGATGTTGTGTTCGTTAAATGATCATATTATGCTGTCCAAGATGTTTAAAAACGTTGTGCCTAAAGTTATGTTATAAGGTTGGCTAAAAAGATCTCCATGATATTCTCATGACCAGTGCCTAGTGAAATTATGATTTGTGCCAACAAATTGGCTAATAAAACATATGTCTAATCACATTACTTCCAAAGCATGAAAATTCATACAATCAAGGGGGAAACTACAACATTGAAAAACAACAAAAAACAAGACATCAGACACAAAGTCAGTATGAGGAAAAAGGTCCAGAAAAAGAAAACGAAGAGTACTGGCAGACTCAGAGGAGAAAACAAAATAAAAATTCAGAAAATTCTAACCCCAAAACAGCTTGGAGAGCTCGGTCACCACAACATAAGGAATCCAATGACAATATGCAACAGGCAACAGGCACAACAGGTACAACAGGTATACAATCTTCAATTCTTATTCATAACAATTACAGTGATTTAGATATGCAGGAACAAAATGTCCAAAAATAGAAGATGGACACCTCCAAAGACAGAGATGCAGAAAATAGACCACTAAGAAATCAAGAAACAGAAAATGTTTCACCATCCACAGGTCAACAAATAAATAGGCAGCAACATCAAACACAAGCCTCTCCTCTTAATAAGAACAAGAGCACAGGTATTGACTTATCTCTTCCCAATCCCCAGCAACCCCATGTAAATGTTGGTGAAACTATTTCGAATGCTGTGTTGGCTGTTGTAGTTGATGGAGGTACGGATGGGGGGTGTCAGGAGAAACCCATTAATCTGCAGGAAGGGGATACCAAAAGGGGGAAAGGAACTCATGAATTTGAGCACACTGACCATAGGAGAGACCTTAGAGCCTCATCTAGTAATTCTCCAAATTACAGCAATCATGAATTTCAGGAAAAGAAAAAGAATCAGTCACTGGAAAGAACTGGAATTCAGGAAACTGGTGGTAATAATGGTATTAATCTGATTAAGCATCACCATCAGGCTTCAGATTCAGAGAAACAGCAGCAGCAGGGTGATAAAACTCCTGTCGAAAAGCAAAACAATAGATCACAGGGCAGACCTAGCAAAAAGAAAAGAGAAGCAATTAAAAGAAGAGCTCAAAGAGAGGCAGGTCTGCAGCGTGATTAAGTACCATGGGAACTCAGATTATGAAGCAATAAATTCAGAAGATGAATTTGACGAGGATACTCAATCTCTCAATGAAAAGGAGGGAGAAGAGGATGAGGATGAAACTAGTGCACACTTGATCAAGGCTATTGGTTCTACTATCCAAAGTGAGTTTGAAGCTGAAATCCATGAAGTCACTAACCAACAAGGTTTATCTCCAAGGGGTAGAAAGGAAGTCAGTCAATATAAGAACACCGTCACAACAAGCACATCTGTTAATATTAGCAGACCCAACACCAGGTCCCGAAGTAAAGGTTGTTAATGATCAGTACAATTTGTTGGAATGCTAGGAGCATCAACACCCAAGGCTCTTTGGAAAGACTCCAAAATCTCAAGAAAATGCATAATTTGTCTATGATTGTTATTCTTGAACCTTTCGCAAATAATACTCAAATTAACAAGTACAAGCTTCTTTTATCTATGGATCATGCACTTTGTAACGATAATGGCAAAATTTGGTTGTTCTGGACCAATGATATGGAGTGTGATATTTTGGAAATTCATGATCAACATATCACTTGTTGGGCAAAACATATTGAACACAGCGAGAAATTTATTTTTTCTCTTATTTATGCTAAGTGTAAGGAACACCTAAGAAGACCTCTCTGGGAAAGACTTTATCATATTTCCAATATAGACAGCCCATGGTGTACGATTGGAGACTTTAATGTCATTACGTCAACTGATGAAAAACATGGTGGCATGCCCTATAATATGAACAAAAGCTTGGAATTTATTGATATCATTGAGGCTTGTGGTATTATGGACATAGGCTACAGTGGTCAACATTACACTTGGTGTAATCAAAGATCCGGTGAAGCAAGAGTGTGGAAAAGATTGGATCGAGCCATGGTCAACGATAAATGGTTGGAATGTATGCCACAAACTACTATCTCTCATCTTCCTGCTGTTGGCTCGGATCACTGCCCTTTATTAATGGAAATGGAGGCGAGGATAGACCAAAAAGTCAAATATTTTAAGTTTTTGCACTGTTGGACTGAAAATGAAAAATTCAAGGATATTGTGCAAAGCTCTTGGCAAGAGGAAGTAAGTGGTGACCCTATGTGGAAACTTCATCAGAAAATGAAGAAATTGGCTTCTACTTTGAGTAAATGGTCTAAGAGTGAATATGGCAACATCTTTTCAACGGTTATAGATTTTGAAGAACAGGTTAAAAAGGCAGAGGAGAGTGTCATACAAAATAACTCAGAGGAGAATAGAGCCAAGCTTCATCTTATCAATGCTCAATACATCAAATACATGAAGTTAGAAGCTTCTATCCTCAAACAAAAAACTCAGCTCCAATGGTTCAAAGAAGGGGATACCAATTCCAAATACTTTCACTCCATTATGAGGGGAAGGAGGAGGAAGTTGTTTATTCACAAGATTTGCACTGATGATGATACTTGGATACAGGGAGATGAGAATATTGCCAAAGAAGCTTGTATGTACTTTCAAAATATTTTCACTGGGAAATCAGACAGAATCAGTGAGGAAGTTCTTAACTGTATTCCCCGGATGGTTACAGATGAGCAGAACCATCTTCTTCAACAAATGCCTAATATGGAGGAATTAAAAAAAGTTGTTTCCTCCATGAATCTTATTTCGGCTCCAGGTCCGGATGGGTTTGGAGGGAGATTTTATCAATCATGTTGGGATATTATTAAAGAGGATGTACTAAAAGCTGTGCAACATTTCTTTTGTGGAAATATTATGCCTAAATATTTTTAACATGCTTGTCTTATCCTTCTTCCAAAAAATGATCATCCTAACACATTTTCTGAGTTCAGACCCATCAGCTTGAGTAACTTCTCCAACAAAATCATTTCCAAGCTTCTTTGTGTCAGATTAGCAGGTATTCTGCCTCAGTTTATTTCTGAGAATCAGTCGGGATTTGTTAAGGGAAGAAGTATTTTGGAAAACATTATGTTGGCTCAAGAGATCACTCACAGTATCAAACAACCCAAGGAAGGTGACAATGTGGTAATCAAACTCGATATCGCCAAGGCATATGATAGAGTGTCATGGTCGTATACTTATCTGGTTTGCGAAGAATGGGTTTTGGTGAGTGTTTTATTGACCTGGTATGGAGAATAATGAGCAACAACTGGTATTCTGTTATTATTAATGGATCTAGGCATGGCTTTTTCAAGTCAACAAGGGGGCTCAAACAGGGTGATCCGTTATCTCCGTCCTTATTTATTTTAGGGGCAGAGGTGCTGTCTCGGATGCTTAATATGCTTCATCATCAGCAGAATTATAAGAATTTCCAAATGGAAAGTAAAGGCCCACAGATTAACTATCTCAGCTTTGCGGATGATATCATTATTTTCTCTTCCACCACTAGAGATACTCTCCATATGATTATGAAAACTCTGGCCACTTATGAGTCTGTATCAGATCAACTCATAAACAAAGATAAGAGTCATTTCATGGTCCCTTCGAACTCTCCTACAGAGGTCATCAGTGTAATTGGAGAGATCACAGGCTTCACTCAGAAAAACAGCCCCATTACCTACTTGGGGTGTCCTCTTTACATTGGTGGTCAAAGAATCATTTACTATTCAGATTTAGTCACAAAGATCACCAAACAGATTATGGGATGGCAATCAAGGATTCTTAGTTTTGGTGGGAAGGCTACTATGATCAAACATGTTCTCCAATCCATTCCTATCCACACAATGTCAGCTACCTCTCCTCCTAAAACAACTATCCGTTATATCAAGAAAGCCATGGCAGGTTTCTTTTGGGGATGGGACAAGGAAAAAAGGAAATATCATTGGGCCTCTTGGGATACATTGTATCTTCCTTTGGATGAGGGAGGTATTGGTATAAGACGTCTTGAAGATGTGTGCATTTCACTACAACATAAGCAGTGGTGGATTTTCAGAAGCAAGCAGACTTTATGGGGTCGATTCTTGAAAGCAAAATATTGCCAAAGGGCTCAGCCGGTAGCAAAAAAACTTCACACGGGGCAATCCTTGGTTTGGAACTTTATGTTGAAAAATAGAGCCATTGCGGAATCCCAAATTCAGTGGAGAATTAATTCTAGCAGCAACTCCTTTTGGTGGGATAATTGGCTTGGAGACGGCCCTCTTGCTCCTCAATGCGATCATATAACGAGTTTAAACAACACCACTATCTCTCACTTTTTAATTAATGGAAGATGGAACGAAACTTTGATTCGACAATGGGTTCCTCCATTACTGATTCAAAAAGTTTTGAGTACTAACATTATTTTTCAGGAACATAAGCTGGACGAGGCAATCTGGAAACCTTACGAGAAGGGCATGTTCACCTGTGCTGCTGCCTGGGAACAGTTTCGACATAGAAAAGAAAAAAATTATTTTAGTAAGAACATTTGGCATAAATTCATCCCTTTTAAAATTTCTTTTTTAGTGTGGAGGGCATTGCGTGGTAAACTCCCCACTAATGAAAGGATTATCAAATTTGGGATGGAGGCAGCCCAATGTTCTTGCTGCTACTGCCCAGGTGAAGACAACATTGAACACATATTTGTAGCTGGCCACTTTGCTCACAATATTTGGAGTTTCTTTTCTGTAGCTACAGGGCTTCAGCATGAACACACCACGATACACATACTGCTGCAGAAATGGTGGACACTGCCGCAGGGAACTGATGTGCAGCAGCTGGCTTTCAGGATGCTGCCAGTGATTATCTTCTGGAACCTCTGGAAAAATCGCTGCGCAGCAAAATACGGAGCAAAGCAGTCCAACACAGCTCGAGTTAAATTCCTCATAATCAAAGACTTCAACCATCTTCTCAACACAGCCTATCCATACATTCAATGGACTAACAACTGGAATTCGCTTATCGAAATGGTGGCAAGCTACAAACATGAGATTATGGTTAAAGAGGTAACGTGGGAGAAACCTCAACAACCTTTCCTCAAGCTCAACACTGATGGGAGAGCCCTTAACAACCCCGGGAAAATTGGAGGAGGAGGAATAGTAAGAGATCATCAAGGTAATATGATATATGCATTTACTATTCCTTTGGGTATTGGTACCAACAACCAAGCGGAAATTCAAGCAGTTAGCCATGGTTTAGATTGGTGCATTCAGCATGGATATAGAAAAATTCACTTGGAAATGGACTCAGAATTGGTCATTCATTGGCTTTCGAATCAAACCAACTATCCATGGAATCTACAGCCATACATTCTGGAAATCCACAGACTAGTGCATCAGTTGGAAAGGTTCAAGATTACTCATGTTTACAGGGAGGCAAACAACACGGCTGATCGGCTATCCAAATATAGTCACAACTCAGACATTGTTCAACACTTTTACATCAAGGATCAATTACCTGTTCTTGCGAGAGGAAGCTTCATTCTAGAAAAGCTTGGCATGGTTAATTTTAGGAGAAAGAAATTGAAAAGAATTAAGAAACCTCCATGATCGACTCTTTCTGTTATGGTATATTTTATACCGTTTTTGGTTAGGAGACTATTTACTTAGACTATGCTATTTGGTATAGTTTCTTTGAATAGGATAGACTTTTATTCTCGTCTTACTTTTGTAAGGGGAGAGTCTCCCTTATTTACGTTTCCTAGATACTTTGTATTGAGAGGAGTCCTCTCTTCTAGGTGCTTAGTATTTTGGTTCTCTTTTATTGTAAGGGGATGAGTCAATCTTCCGTTTTAGGAAAGTTGACTTCTGAACCATCCTAGGATCGGAGGTAAGGTTTATATCCCCCTCCTTGTATCGTTTAATTTTATTAATGTTAAGGCCTGGGGGTGTTGCTCAGCCCCTTACCCCCCCAAGGGTACTTTAAAAAAAAAAAAATCTCTACATTAATGAACTCATAACATAGGGTATGCCAATCAATGGGACAAGTCCCAACATGCCCTATCCACACGAACTTGTGAACGTAAAAACATTAAATTGTTCTTGTAAGTTAACCAAAGGTTAAAAGTTCAAGTGTAGTGAAAGTTTGGGTTATGTCAATAAATTGGCCTACAGTATTATCTACAAAAATATGTAATAGAATTGGCTAATGATTCCATGCAATTATATTTGAATGAATGTTTGGCTTGTGCCAATAAATTGACTATGAAGTTATTTCCAAATTTTCTAGGCCAATACTAATCATATGCCAATCTTGTGTAGCCAAAACAATGAAATGACAACTCAAGTACTTCTAAACTAATTCAATGAATCCATAACCAAGGGCATTCCATTTATTGGGACAACTCCCAACATGCTAAACAAGAAAGAACTATGAACATATGTAACTCGTTGAAAGAAGTGCTCATCGTTCATAAACGATGAAATGAAGCTACTACACTAAAGTAAAGAAGTAACGTGAGTTATAACATAATTAATGGGGTCTAAATTAAGTAAGTGACCAAAATGGGGTATTAAAGGAAGTGAGACAAGTCTTACTTACCCCAAAGCTAATTTGTTAAAAGAATACTCACGAATGAAGGTGTTAGAATGTGTGAGACTAGTCTCATTAACACCTAAGGATGATATGTAAGGACAATTCACATTAATCAATGTAAAGTAAGGATGATATGTAAGGACAATTCACATTCATCAATGTAAAGTAAGGATGATATGTAAGGACAATTCACATTCATCAATGTAAAGTAAGGATGATATGTAAGGACAATTCACATTCATCAATGTAAAGTAAGGATGATATGTAAGGACAATTCACATTTCATCAACGTAAAGTAAGGATGACAAGTCATCAAAAGAGTAAACAAGTCTCAATCATACTCTATATGTAAGTGTAAGGATAGTTCACAGTTAATACTAATGATGAGATGAGAAATCATCTAATGAACTATGATGTCCTAATGCTAGAAGCCAGCTTCCATGATGTATGAGTTGAATGTAATGGAACTTTATACTGAGCACTGATAGGCTAGCTATGAGTGGTGATGCCTTCCTTCGGGAAGGGCGGAGGTTCACGTAACTCTCATGAGATGAGACTGTCCAATATGACGGGTACGGGTCTCCTCATATTTCCTAGTCTTTGAACCTATACTGTCAATATAGGGATCTAGCAGGGTTCAATTCCCTATATACGCTAGCATGTTTTGGTTTCACCTTGGCCAGTGACTCCACCTCTTTTCGGTGTGGGGAATACACCGGATTTCATGAGCTCACAGGATCTATGTCGTTTAAAGTTGAAGTTCCTCAAAGTAAGAAAGATAATGAAATGAATTATACCGAAGGTGTTTATGAAAGACAATCAGGAGGTGAAATCAGATTCAAGTAATGACATTAGGTCATTCTTGGTCATTGCACTTCATGATCCCGATGAGAGTCTTAAACGTCATCCTAGGTATAGCTGGTGTTTACATCAGCCTACGAATGAAATAAATGAATAATGTGAAGTACGAATGAACGAATGAAACATAATCTGTGTTTTCTAAAGAAGGCCCTCGGGTTGAGGTCCCATATGTTGGGTTCTCACTTGAGATGTCTTAATGCTATATCAACGATTCCAAGGTCTCGTGTATATGAAATGCATATTATATAAAATATGAAAGTAATGAAATCAATGACATAATCAATAGAGAATGGCTTATGAAATGTAATGAATACTTGATGTAATGAATAACTTGTTGTAAGGATAGTCAAATCGTGTCCAATAAAGTTTACAATAAGTAAAGGGCATAACTAATAATGAATCCTCATGTTATGAAAATGATTAAGCAAAATAAATTGGCTTATAATGATTTTATATAATTGGCAAAAGATAATAGCCAAATAAGATTGGCTTATAATGACTTCTTACATTAGGCCAATAATACAATAATAGGAATAGTCACTAAAGATTGGTTTATGAAGAATTCATGCCCAACTTAAGTAAGATCATAAGCTTTAATGATATGCCCCAAGATCTATGCACATTATGCAATCAACTAAAGAATGAGTATAGTCAATAATTATTGACTTATAAATATATTCATGCCCAAAATTGTAGTTAAGTCATTTCCTTAATCTCTTGAATTACTTACTTGATTCATTGTGGGTATGGGACTACAATGAATCATTGCACTTGTAAGTAAAACATAGGACCAAAGGAGTTATTGAACTACATAACAACAAGAAGAAAAAGACTGAAAAATAATTTAAGTGTACAAAGAGGAGCTCTCGGGTTTGGAGGATCAAAAATTCAAATCTTCGCCCGAGTGGTTCTAAAATTATGTTGATGATACTAATGTCTTGTAATCATTTTGAAAATGAATTGTGTGCTTTGAATTCATTAAAATACATCATATTCATACCACAATTCAAAACTAACGAATTTAGAAAGTCTAATGACTAGACTTTCAAGAATTGACATGTTGCTTAGGAAGAGCTTTCATTGATCATGCATAGATTTATGTGTATGTGTGCATACACGCATACTTAGTACAAGTGGTGTACAACCCCCTACTATTACTATTTTTCTAGGTGCAGGTCAGAGGACAGATTGACGACACTTGCAGCGGTTTGGACTTCAGCGTTTCTCCAAACCATTTGGTAGATCCTCTTGATTTCGAGGATGCTACAGTCTTAGTTTAGCTTTAGATATAGACATAGCTAGTGGATGTTGTCCCTAGCGTTTCTTTCACATTTCATTTCGAACCTTTTGATATAAGGCCGTTTTGGAAACTTAATATATTCTATTCATCATTTGTTTTGAAATGTTTTTGATATTAGATGGTTGTCTATTGATGTTGAGCTTAGTATATAATGTTTAATACGTAATGACTATATGAAGTCTAAGTAAACTTCATACGTATAAAAAGTTTTAAATTTTCCGCAAATTTAACTAGATGAATGTGATGAATGCAAGATGAGGCTTGTCTGCGACCTCTGAAAGTTTAACGACGCCGGTTTGCGATCCGTATTCCAGAATCCGGGTCGTGACACATAGGATATTAGCTAGTGGACCCACCTATAAAGCTATGTCATGTTAGGTTCTACTTTGGCCGGTAGACCACCTCTTTTCGATGTGGGGAAGACACTGGATTCCATGTTTAGCTCACATGGTCTCTGTCGGTTAATGCGAATGTTCCCTCATGTAAAAATGAAAGACAAGTAATTGAACGTTGAATAGGGTGATTTGAGGAGTCTACTTAGTATAGGTAGGGGTATGGGACTCTACCTATACATTGCACAAGTTGACTCTAAGGAAAGTCCTAGGAGATTGTTCTTATGTAATATGATGATATGAAATATATATGTTTATGATATATGACGTTACTTTTATATGAATGTCGGTCATTATGATGAATACGTTATTTGGTTATATAGCTATATGAAGTGATGACTACTTATGTTACAAGCTACATGAAGTAAAGCTTTACTTATGGTTTCTTATCTTATATACTTGGTTATGTGGGGTTATGGGGCATCACATGACCATTGCACTTGTAGGTTGGGGATGGGATCATTGGTAAGTGTTTTGTATATTATGTTTATATGATTTATTGAATATGGAATGTTAACATGACTCTATGAGAATATGTCTTTGATTATGGTGATGCTTTAAGTGATGGATTCTTTAACTTGTATATGTTATATGGTATGTGCATTGAAGTTTTCATATGATTTAGCATGTTTTATAAAGAGATGATAAATGATCGTTTTTCATGCATGTCCCTATGTGTTATGTGCATATACCCATACTTAGTACATGTGGCGTACTAACCCCATTACTTTACATTACTACAAATGTAGGTTCCGGCCATTGAAGTTAAGCATGTCGATTTGAAGAAGGCTTGGAACTCTTTCTCCAAGTCTCGGTAAGTCCTCATGTTCGGAATGCTACCATTTCAATTTATAGCCTTATGAAGACATCAGTAGAATTTTAGGAGTATTAGATTTCCATTTATGTTCTTTGGATTCTTTTGTATTAAGGCCTATATGGCATATTGACTATTATTGGCTAATTTCATATTTGCACTATTAGATGGTTTCTATATATGTAAGACAGTGTTAGAATATCGTATGTCTTTATGAATCTTAAGTATGAAGTCTAAGTATACTTCATTAGTATGTTAAATGTTTTAATTTTTCCACAAATTTTTTTGATCACATGTTATGACGAATGCTAAGGACTTGTCTGAGTCCTCTGAGAGGACGACGACGTCGGTCTCATCCGGGGTCTAGGATCTGGCTGTGACAAGTTGGGTATGCCATTTTCAGTGTGTGCCCAGAAAGGGGGGAATGACAGTGATTCATAATTATAAGAACAAGTTTGTTCCAATGAGGCTGGTGCCAAATGGAGAGTGTGTATGGACTACCAAAAGTTGAATACATGGACTGAGAAGGACTATTTTCCTATGCCCTTCATGGATCAGATGTTAGATAGGCTTGCAGGAGAAGGGTGGTATTGTTTTCTTGATAGATATTCGGGGTACAATCAAATCTTTATTGCACCGGAGGATCAAGAGAAAACCACTTTTACTTGCCCTTATGGGACTTTCGCATTCAATAGGATTCCTTTTGAGTTTTGTAATGCACCGGCTACTTTTCAGAGATGTTTGATATTAATATTCTCCGATATGGTGGAGGACACTATTGAGGTGCTTATGGATGATTTTTACAGTTTTTGGCGACTCCTTTAATCGTAGCTTGAGTCACTTGGCCGAAGATTCTCAAAAGGTTGAATATTGCAACCTTGTGCAAAATTTGGAGAAATTTCACTTCATGGTGAAAGAGGGTATTGTATTGGGCCATCGCATCTCAGAGAAGGGGATAGAGGTTGATCGAGCAAAAGTAGAAGTTATTGAGAGACTTTCTCCACCTATCTCTATAAAAGGTGTGAGAAGTTTTCTTAGTCATGCGAACTTGTATCGGAGATTTATTAAGGATTTCTCAAAAATTGCACATCCTCTATGCAAGTTACTTGAGAAGGAATGTAAATTTTATTTTGATGAATCGTGTATAAAGGCATTTGGAGAGTTGAAGGAGAAGTTGTTTTGTGCGCCCATAATTATTTCCCCGGATTGGAGTAAGTCATTTGAAGTAATGTGTGATGCTAGTGGGGTTTCTCTTTGTGTGTTTTTGAGACAAAGAAGGGATAAAATCCTTCACCCAATTTATTATGCTAGTAAGGCCCTAAATGAAGTACAAAATAACTACACAGTGACTGAGCAAGAGCTCCTTGCGGTGGTATTTGCTTTTAAAAAATTTCGCTCCTATTTTCTTGGCACAAGAGTTATAGTGCATACTGACCATTTTGCTTTGAGGTACTTAATGACAAAGAAGGATGCAAAACAAAGGTTGATTAGATGGGTGCTACTATTGCAAGAGTTTGATTTTTAGGTGAAAGATAGAAAAGGGACCGAAAATCAAGTTGCCAATCACTTGTCGAGATCAGAGGATGAAGCTATGTGAGAGTTGGGTGAAAAAGCCGAAATTGATGACTCATTTCCAGAAGATCATGTATTGGCCGTTTCTCATGACTTGATTCCATGTTTCGCTTGTTTATCAAATTATATGGCTAGTTATATCGTCCCATCAGACTTGTCCTTTCATCAGAGGAAAAAGTTCATGCATAATGTGAAAAATTTCTTTTGGGATGAGCCTTACTTATAATGGAGTTGTGCCAATTGACATATTCGCGGATGTGTGCGGAAGTTGAGATTTTAAGTGTTTTGGAGGCATGCCATTCCTCGCCTGTGGGAGGGCATCATAGTGGTATCCGTACCGCCCATAAGATTTTACAGTGTGGGTACTATTTGCCAACCATCTACCAATATGCTCATGAGTTCGCCAAGGCATGAGATAGATGCCAAAGAGATGGAGGTATTTTGACAAGGCAAGAGCTCCCTTCGAATCCCATTCTACTAATTGAGTTGTTTGATGTATGGGGCATTGATTTATGGGCCCGTTTGTGAGTTCTCATGGGATGAAATATATTCTTGTGGTGGTGGATTATGTGTAAAAATGGGTGGAAGCCATAGCACTTGCAAACAATGAAGGGAAAAGTGTCACCGCGTTCTTCAAAAAGAACACATTTTCTAGATTTGGCACCCCTAGGGCCATTATTAGTGATGGGGCATCCCACCTTTGCAGCAAGTTGTTCAAAGGGTTATTGGAGAAATATGGGGTTCTCCACAAGGTAGCAACTCCTTACCATCCACCGACTAGTAGGCAAGTTGAGGTGTCCAACGAAGAAATCAAGCAAATTATGTCAAAAACGGTGAATGCTAATAGAACGGATTGGTAAAGGAGGCTTGATGATGCTCTTTGGGACTACGAGATAGCATATAAGACCCCCATAGGTATGTCTCCATATCAACTTGTATATGGGAAGTCTTGTCACTTGCCGTTTGAGTTAGAGCACAAGGCCATGTGGGCGATGAAGAAACTGAAGACAGATTGGAATGAAGCAGTGGAGCAGAGACTAAATGGGTTGAATAAGCTTGATGAGTTTCGTCTAAAATCATACGAAAGTTCAGCCCTCTACAAAGAAAATACGAATAAGTACCATGAACAAAAGATTGAGAAGCGCGAATTTGCTGTTGGGGACTTGTTGATTTTGTTTAACTCTAGGCTGCGCTTGTTTCCGGGCAAACTCAAGTCCAAATGGAGTGGTCCATTCTTGATCACTAAATTGTTCCCACATGGTGCAGTTGACTTGGAAAACAAGGAAGGTTCAAGGTTCACGGTAAATGGGCAAAGAACCAAGATTTACCTCGGTCATGCGGTGGGTTCCAATGAAGTGGTTGAGGCATATCACCTTGATGAAGTCTGAGTAATCAAGAGTCTTGTGTCTTGCCACGACGTTAAATCAAGGGCTTATAGGTAGGCAACCCAATGTGTATCCTCTAGACAACAATAGTTTTTCTTTTCTTTGTGGGAATAGTTGCATTCTATTGGTTTTACTCAATGTCATGTGTAAATTTTGTTTTATTTCTTTTAGACTGTTGGCTAGAGAGTAGTTTATGGTCCGTGTCTAAAAAGTGTCCAGGAAACACAAAAGAATGGCTTATTGGGTGCTCAATGTGCAGGGACCAAACCACAAGCATTCTACAGAAATTGGTTTGCTGCACAGATCGACGGACCAAACGACGGGCCATCGTCCCATCGACGGACCGTCGATTGACTTACAGACCATTGACGGGGTTCCGTCAGTTCAAAAAAACCAGTGACCCGACCCGACCCGACCAGCTATATAAAGTTATAAGTGTTCATTTACCCTCCCACACCTTTTCAAATTCACCCAACCGTTTCCCTCCCTTATTCCCTTAACTCCCCATTAACTCCCACCATCACCCATTCAAAATTTCCTTCAGATTTCCAAAATTCCCAAACTCCCAGAATCTCCCAAACCCTACCCTCTCAAGTTCCTCCTCCATTTCCCTTGTTTCTCCAAGCGGTGTTTGAAGGCGGGCACGTAGGTTGGTATTGCAAAATCACCCACCCAGTTCACCCCACTACAACTTACAGGTATTTCATGCTCCCTTACTCAATGAATTCTCGTTCATTTTCTTGTGGATTTGAATATATTGTATGTGGGTCTTGACTTAGGGACATAATTGAATGTTAAACTTGTTCAAATTGGGTTCCATGTCCCTTAGAATGATAGAAAATTAATGGGTTGGGGGTGAAATATGTGTCTAGTCTATTGATTGTTGTTTTTCCGACTTAGGGCTTGTTAATCTCTTAGAATGCATGGTTCAAATTGGCAAAATCGAAGCCTTGGAGATGACTAATTGGTCTTTTTCTTGTTATTGCATGTTGGGTGAATTAGTGTTCTTGAACTTATCCATTTGTGGGGTAAAACCCAAGTCCTGAAAATCTGTCTCTGACCGACAGAATGAGACCCAGTCTACGGACCGTCGATGCGGTCCGTCGATGGCTACGTTGTGTACTTACTAACTATGGTACAATGTAAGTGGACTACAGTCCATCTATTGATCGACGGGCCGTTCTTCACTTCCGTCGTTTCTGTTTGAAACTTTGCTTTGTGAGATTTTCAAAAATTATTCTAAGTGTCAAATGACGAAAGTGGACTACAGTCCGTGGATTGATCGACGGGCCGTTCTGCACGTCCGTTGTTTATAACTGCAAGTTATGTGGAACTGTGACTTCTGAAATTTGCTATGTGTCCACCGACGTACCATATCGATGGACAGTCGATTCATCGATGGGCCGTCGATAGCGCCCGTCGCCAATTTCTGCAGTTCTTCACTTAACTGTGTCTTTTGTTTCTAGATTTTGTTTTGCTTGTGTAGATTGATTCCAATGAGACTAATAAGGTGTTTTTCAGGTACTTGTGGCCCCAAAACCAGACATCGTCTATTCTAGGGGGAGGTCCAAGTCCATGGCACCATCCAGACGCCTGATTGGCTCGTCCAATGATGAGAGGGATCCATAATATGTGCCCTGAGGGACCCAGAACCTAACACCAGCTTCTAGAGCCACTCGTGGCACTACTAAGAAGGTGGCGCCCGGCGTAGTCACTGCCTCCGAGTCTGATGAGGAGCGCACATTGACCAGAACTCTGGGTCTGCCTCGTGTTCTGAGGGAGCGTCTGGCTCCAAAGAGGCCTCCGATTCTGAGTTGGCCAACTTGACAGGGTCGAATGAGGCCACTACCTCCAGTTCCGGATCACATGGAGACACTCTCCCAACAGGGCCTACCTGTAATGCCTCATCTGATGAGGCCCAAAGTTCGGAGTCTGTTCCGGCACCCCAGTTTGAGGTCCCTGCACCGGTGGCTGATAAGCCCAACCGGTGGTCCGTAGATTGCCAGTATCCGATTTATAGGGATGCGAAGTTGCTGAACGACAAGGGGGTGATGACCCGGACTTTGACAGTTGAGCGGCGGCTTCTTACAGGGAGACTCCACAGAGTCATGCGGTACATGACTTATTCACCCGCCACGAGCTTGAGTGGATGGCTCGGAGTGTGGGACCATATAGCGAGGAGATGGTACAAGAGTTCTACGACTCTTACATAGCAGCTCTCCGAGGTTCTTTGGATAGGAGGTCTAACCCCACCAAACATGCACTGCTCACATATGTCCGCGCGAGGCTTCCGGGTCGATATCTCTTCTCCTTCCATTTGCCGCTTTCTATACATTGAGGCCACTAATGCCGGAAGGGTTTCCCTCACCCCAGATCTTCACTACAGGTGGGACGTGGTCAAGAACAACCATTTTCAGCTGGACAAAGATATGATAGAGTCCACCAAGAAGTGTATTGCCCAGCTGATATCTGTAGACGGTGAGGGCGCAGACTGCATGCTGAACCCAAGAGGCCTTATTAAGAAGGCCAACCTCACGTTTGCAGCCAAGTTCATCTGGATTTTCGTCGGCCACCGCCTATCCCCACAGCTGCAGACATACTTACCAGGGATAGAGCGGTCTTGGTAGCAGCGATGGTTGCTGGGTTTGACATTTATTTTCTGAGATTGATGATCTCTGTCATCCATGAGAGGGCTTTTAAGTCCTCTACCACTTACCCATTTGTCTGTATGATTTTTCAGTTGTGCAGGAATACTGGAGTGCCTATTTGGCTCATAGATGCTCTTCGTACTCCTATTAGGACAGTGGATATCGATCTCATTAAGGTTGAGGCCAATGAGGCAGCACCACAAATAGGGCCCAGATTAGATGTGCAGCCGTTGGGTGAGAAGTTGGTGGATACGGTAGAGAAACCCCAAGGGGCCGGATCATGCTGCTTCAGAACCTACCGACACCACCCAGGTTAAGTCTGCCCCTGGCACTAGTAGGGCACCGAGTTTCTCCTGGTCTACACCACCATCAGCAGCACTGGTCCCAATTGCTACGGTCCAGAAGGTAGAGGCCCAGATGGCCACTTTGCTGCACCATATCCATCCTTGGATGCTGAAGTCCATTTTTGAGGCTGAGTACCGGATTGAGAAAAAGGTAGCTCAGCAGACGGAGAGGAGGATTCAGGCGGTCAACATCGATTCGATGCTTTTCAATTCAGGGTCGTTGCATACCCAGCCCCCACCATTGATTTGATGACTCTTGAGGCGGCTGTGGTGAGTCTGCGGGCTAATGTTGATGCGATACTTGATGCGAGGGTACCGAGCCTGAGGCTGCACCTGTGGAGCTTAAGGAGGATACAGTTCTTACTGCACTATTCCATACCACCACTGCCCCTCCGCCTCCGCCATGTGAGCGTGCCAAGAGGCACCGTTCCAGCCACACCAGTGAGAGTGAGGAGGCTCGGGCTAGAAAGAAGGAGCTAACAGATATGGAGGCGGCGAGGAGAGCCTCGTTGATATATGAGGAGGCCCGGCAGATGAGGGCTCATGAGTTAGATGTTGAGGCATATAGATCTAGATTGGAGGTCGGTGAGAGGAGCACCACTGAGGGTGCAGATATTATTGAGGGAATCACTGATGGTGTCCCTACTACTGAGGGAGCGAGCTCCGGAAACAGAACCCGCCTGCTTGTTGATCTTCGGCGCTATGGGACTCAGCTTTGCTTCACCTACCACCCTATCTTTTATTTTTCTTATGCATTAGGGACAATTGTATGTTTTTTTGTTGGGGGTGGGGTAAATGGAAAGTGATTGCTAGGGTGAAGTCTGAGTAACCGAACTCACAACCCTATCTTGGTGGTTTTCTTGCTTGTGCTCTTTTGCCATAAGAGACTGATTTCTTTACTGCTGAACTGACATCTGTATTATCTTGTACAAAGGATGAATGTGAAATCTGAAGCATGATGGCTAAATAATGAATGATATCCCGTTCTAATGAGAATGCTTGCATGATTAGGCATAATGAATGTTGAATGTGTTGGCTCTAAGCATGACATAGAGATACACCACTGCATGACCCTAAATCTAACAATAGAACTAGGTGTCCGATAATCTGATAGGGTAATGAGGTGTCAAGAGAGTGTGAGGAAAGTTTATTGTTCCACTGTTGGTACCTAGCCAGAACTTGCACGGTTAGTCCTACAAAAAGAAATCTCTGTTAGATTGTTAGGAAAGGATCATAGGCCCTTGTTCAGATTAGCCAATCTTTAGCCTAAATAAAAGACAACCAAATGAAATTGATCCCTTTTTTATAAAAATATTTTGAGCTTACAATAGACCTTTATTTTCTACCCCAACTCATCTTCCCTAGGTATAATGTGTTGGCCCTGGTCCCTCCTTGGACATGTGCACCTCAACTTAGGCAAAAAGCATAAGTTGAGTGTGGCTAATGCAAAACTGACCTAGTCTTGGCCCTGACCCAAACTTGGGTATTGTGTACCTCGACTCATGGCAAAGCCATAAGTTGAGGGTGGCTATTATGAGTAATGTCCTGAAAAGTGGGGATGAAAGTATTAATGTGGAAAAAGAAAAGAAATAAAGAATAAGTGAAGTGACTCAGTCAAAGCCATTATCAAATATAAAAAAAAAAGGGTGAAAAAGTAAGAATAAAAGAAGTGTTTAAGAAAATGAAGTAAGGGTCATTTCCACAAAAGGAGAAAATAAGGAAAAGAGTACAAGAAAAAAGAAGAAAAGGGCATAATAGACGATGAAAGAGGTAGGATGCTTAGATGTAATGTCAAGGAGCGCAACAATCACTAAAATGTACCCATATGTATCAAACATGACCCAGAGCCTACGTCACAAACCAAAAAAGTCCTATCGTGATCCTAAGAGTCTAATATGGTGACCTTAAGAAGTGAAAATAAGGGAAAGCCTATGGAGACAATTACCAACTAGGTGTGAAGTTTTTTTGAGTGTGAGTGTTGAATAATGATCCTTATACTCAAATCTGAAATCACTGTGTGAAAAAGCAGGATATTTTTTTTTTAAGTGAGGGCACTAGTTGAAAGATTTGAAAGTTGGTACCTTGGTGATAGATTAAAGAGTAGAGGTGTCGGTGCGTGGTGAGTCTGTGTCCTGGTCTGATCCACATGAATGAGCCTAGTGAGCCAAAGAGTAAAAGCATGCACTAAAGCAATGAAAAAAGTCGGGATTGATAGTCATATGATTGCGAAAGCTTAAAATAGGATACGTTTGTACAAAAGTGTTGTGGTGAGTCATAGTGCGTCACTTGAGGACAAATAACGAATTTAAGTTGAGTATGTTGATGTACCGTGGTTTCACGGTACATTCAATGATTTTTCCTTAAGTTTAGTGTGTGTTTGAGGCCTTTTTTGTATTAGTTTTAATGTGTGTTTATTTGTGTTTTGCAGGAATGTTGTCCAAAATGGAAATGCAGAAGGAAGTTCATAAATCAGTGCAGAAGTGACCCACGAAGCCATCGACGGCCCGTCGTCCCATCGATAGACCGTAGGTGGTGACCGTCGATTAAAGGTTCACGCATCTAGAAGCAAATCGAGGAATTCTGACCTAGTGTGGGGCTACGAAATGATCGACGGTCCATAGACTGATCGACGGACCATCCTGGCAAATCGTCGATCAGATCAGAGAGATGTCCCAATACCCGATGTTGAAGAAAATCTAAGTATTGAATGACAAGAAGTATCGACGGCCCGTAAGTGAATCGAAGGATCGTGCTGTTGGTCCGTCGATTGGATCAGAGAAGATGCAAAAGTTAAGGCTAAAGAAAAAGCTAAGTGTGGACCGACGGAGGCAGTCCACGGTCCGTTGTTCCATCGATGGACAGTCTGTGAGTCGTCGATTGAAGCCGCGTTTTCTGGAAAAACTTTCCTTATTTATTTTTCTTTTAATTTAGGACAATGTCTTTATAAATAGGGTGTAAAACCTCGTTTTTGGGGTTGGATTCTTTATTATTTTTCATACTTTTGTTCTTGGAGATTTGACTTTGGAACTTGGGCAATTAATTTAACTTTCCGGGATTGTTTTTCAAGTGAATTTTGTTGTTTTAAGTTGAATTTCTGGATTTTTTTCAAACTTGTCAAAGTAAGTTCATGATTTATTATTTATCAAATATTAATTGTGATCTTCTAAGCATGGGAAACTAAATCCCTAACTAGAGTTGTGGGAACTATGGGTGATTAACAGAATAAACCTAGCTAATTAACAATTCTCACTAAGTTATTGCATGCATCGATAATTATTTCGTCTAGAAGTCTTTTTAACGAGTGCACGCATTAGAACTCGCCTTATTGCTACTTGCCGTACCAAGGGGGTAGTTAATAGGAAAAGAATTATCGATAGAGATTTAGTGGTTACTATCTAATAGGATAGTTTCGATTGCTGCAAAGTAATAACTAAGTCAAACATCGAATATGATGTTTAATATGAGGTAAAGGTAAGGGTTAGTAACTTAGACACACGTACCGGACCAAGGTACAGGGTGAAATTCTCTAAATGCCGGACCAAGGATTTAGAGATACATAGCTTATCACTTTGCATGCAAAACATTAGAAAAGAATTATTACAAGCTAGGATTATGGCGTTATGAACCTATGGGGAACACTTACACCCTAGTTTCTCTCAAAACTTGATAAACACCAATAATTTACTCTTGTTATTTATTTTATTTCATAATACTGCAACACTTGTGTTTCACAAAACCCCCATTTAATTACTAGTTTTCGAAAAGGACTTGACTAAATAGAGGTAATCGTACATTAAAGTTCTAAATCATTTTCCTCGTGGGATCGACCCCAACCTAATAATTGGGTTCTTTACTTGATACGACCGCTTATACTACTTTAGGGAAGTATAATTTGAGCATATCAATATCGGCAAGTAAATAGGCGAAAAGTAAAAGAATGAGAGAGAGATAGAGAGAGAGAGTTGGGTCCAAATCCGGGTTTTCTATTCGCCTGGACCGGTATTTGGGCCCACTTGTTTTGCGTTTTTCACCCATTTATTTTTGTACCTATCCTAATCTAATCAAATAATTGATGATAATAAATATCGAAAGGAAAAAACAGCAAGGGCTTAGTCCTAAAGATAACAAAATACAACACTAAAAGAAAAATCTAAACTATTCGGCCCAATCTTCAACTTCTTGATTTCTCGAATCCCTTTGGCTCGGGACTTGTACGCCTATTCTATGGATTGACTTGGTAAAGGAACTGAGTCTTAATGACTCTTTCCAAAATGCGAAGGAGTATGAGAGTTCATAATGAACTCGGGCGACATCATATGCAACAAAATAGTGATAAGGATTAGCATCCAATAATAGCACTTCAAAACCATAACTTAAAAATGATCAATCAATCGTAGAATTGACACACCAAAGAGAGTTAGAACTTGGTATTTTGAGCTAAAGAAAATAAATTGATTGATTAAGTAGTTAGAGCCAATGAGTAGTAGATTCCAAAGAGAGAAGGTAATTTTGATTAGGCTTAAATCATTCAATCAGCATGTATACTCTGTGACTAAGGCAATGAACAGACCCACGTTTGTAAGTATTGATCATATTGTTGGAACACCAATGTCATGCATGAAAGGACAAACATAATATAAGAATTTAAAAAGCTATGTAGGAACTGGATAAATAGAGACGACTTCATATTATGGATGACGAGAAATAAAGGGATTATTGAACATAAAGATCAACACAATGTTAGATTATGTACTATTCAAACTACGACTTAAAACAAAACTTTTTGAAATGCGAAGAACAAAACCCAAACCGTGACAGTGAGACACATATTTACTCTAATGCAACATAAAACATCACCCAGCAAGCTATCCAGATGAGTTTATTTTTTAAAAAAAAACAAATGACAACAAGACAATACAGCGGCTGCCAAAGGGCAGAAGAGCAGACAACTTATATTTAAACAGATGCCCATTCATAATATGATACACTCGTAACAAGATGTTCGGAAAAAAAATACAGATTTGACATCATTTTTTGAAACCCAAGTTGAATCGTCTCACAAGCAGTAAATCGCCTAAACATTAATGCCTAGGTGAAAAGGCCGAGGTGATGACAAAACTTTCTCCAAGCAATGAGAAATTGAACATAAAAGGGAGGAATGGAACAACCGAGGCTACTGTGTCGAAACAAAACAGATGCATACATTGAAATAATTTTCTTTTTATTAGAATACTTCACAGTAAAAAATAAATAAATATTAAACAAAATCTGATGAAAGCAACCTTTATAAAAGAAGAAGAACTCAACCAACCCACCTATCCTCCTCGTTCTCAAGAAAATCAAAACAAATCACAAACTATTAGACATGAAGACTAACATATAGTAGGCGACTAAAACGACTTAACGCTTGACTTCCAGAAAGAAACAATGTAAGCATATCCTAGCAAGAAGAACAAAGACTCGCGACAGAGGAGTATCATCCTGATATAATGGATATACTAAAAAAACTAACACATACCACATCGAATTAGATGACAAATCTCAGTGAGCAAAAACATAGGAAAATCCAGCCGCAAGCACAACACCAGAAATAACAAAAATGAAGAAAATATCGCGAAGGAGAAAATGTTACCTTTTGTGTGCAGCGTAACAGGGACGAGGCGAGCAGTGACCTCCACCAAACAAAGAGAGGCTCGAAAACAGAATAACCAATCGGAATCTCAGACTTGAACAATTTTGGAAAACACTGATTCAAAACGAGTAGAAGATAATGCTCTTAACGAGACCACTACGCTCCTTGTCCCCTTGGAAAAAAAACATACTGTTTTCTAATCTTTTCTTCTATATCTTCTCTGTTCCTCCCAACATCTTAGGCCTAGTAAAATTTTCGAAAATTCCAATCCCACCAAAAAAAAACTCCTTTAATGAATAAAATCAGAGATTTATATATGCGAGAAAGTAGGGTTTTCAGGGATGGGAAAAACGAGCCGATTTTTGGGACATGGACAAAAGAACAGATGGGTCTTGGAATTAATAATCAGGGTGAACGAAACAAAAGGAGGGCTTCAATCTATTTGTTGTACTCTAGTTTCAACGTCGCATCATGGATGATTCCACAACTACTTCTGCCAGAATCGTGCAAGCACAGAGAGGCGCAACTTGTCACATCCCAAAACCACACCCTAGAAGTTAGGGTGCAATCTTGGACTGCGACCGGCATATTGGACCTCTCGGAGGTCTCATACAAGCCTATCATATCATTCATCGCATATACATAATGAAAAGTAGTGCGGAATTAAAACTTTTCATAAAAATAATATAGAAGTCTTAAATCTTTCATATATGTAGAAATAGGAAAACACTAAGTCTCGATTCATCATCTTAAGACACGATAATACTTAGGACATGTCCTATACAAAATTTAAAACATACTACTATATACTCTATTACAAAACTTTATAAACGAAACATAAAATGACATAGATGCCCTCGAGTCAAGTGAAGACATACTTCAACTCTTCTTGAACGATATCCTTGTCCAAGTCTTCCTCCCAAAGCTCTTCACCTACCAAGAACTATAGATAAAAAATAAAGCATGGAATTAGTACAACCACATGTACTAAGTATGACATTATGCATAAAATCATGAAAACGGATTTTATTAGAAATATGCATCTTTTCATTCAAACATCATAATATCATCATAAGAATAACGTTTAACAACTTAGAATCACTTAAAAAAATACTTAAAATGAATTATCACATTTTAAGAATCACATTACAGTGAGTTCACTTCACTGCACAGTGAAGTCACTTCACTGTTACAGTGAAGTCACTTCACTGTTACAGTGAAGTCCAATTCCTCTCTTTTGTACACCTTCTAACATGTAGCCTTCTCATCAAAGTCATCCTAAGATTCACTTAAGTAACACAAAGAGAGACCGCCCATACACCCTCTCTTGATGTTCCTAAACGATCCTCAAGATTGCTCATAATGAGACACATACACACCTATAATACATCAACATACAAGACATACAAGATATGACAATCTCCCCTACCAAGGCTATGAAAAGACTTACTCAAGTACTCCTAGAAGAGAACTCCCAAACATTCACTTCAAGGCTACCTAAATAATCCTTAAGACTTCCTAGGTTTATATCATGTCAAACATATCAAGCAACTTCCCTAACTAGAGTCATTCTCAAGACTTCCAAAGATAAGACATGAAGAGATCATCATTTATGTCCTCTTCAGACGTTAACTAAGGAATCCTTAAGTCACTTTAGGTTAGGTACTTATTCATTTACATACTCATTATCATTAAGTCATTAGTTCATTAGTTCATTTAAGAGACATACATGACATAAATAACATTCAAATAATGGTCTTAGACAAGACCTAGGGACTCTCATTAACATCTTCAAAGCCTACTGTGCAATGTCTAAGTAGCGTCACATACCACCACCTAAACTTCATAGAACTTCTCTAATGCTAATAGGTATCCCATATGATTATAATAGACAATAACCTACATAGACCATGGTATCAAAGCATGGAATCCTAAGTTCTTTTCTACTTCGATGAGGTGTTCAACTTGCCAATGGAAGAACATAGAGATCCCATGTAGGCACATGGTTAAGGAATATGAAGGGCATGCTTTGTATTCTAGTCTCATTCTTAACTAGAACTACTTCCCTTTACCATACTCACTCTGTGCTAGCCTTAGTTCTCATAGATCAATTCACATTAAGGTTCATACAAATGGGTCTCATATCATGTTCATGACCCAATTACATTTACCCTACCAAATCAAGGTCCATTAGGGGTATATCGCTATGGCGATAAGAATCTCATTGCGACTTTCCTAAGGTATGATATAATGCCGTTCCAGCCAACCAACCTTAAGTCCATCACTCATTACATGAAGGATACCATTACGACTTACTACTTCACGATTCATAACCTTACAACTTGGTTCAAGGTTTCACATAAATGACCCTCTTACTATCATTCTAGGTCTCACCTATATTCATTTATTCAAGACTAAGACCCTTTAAGTTCCTAATTCAAGACACCACATATTCACATAAGCATCAAGTAAGGGATACAAGTCTACTTAAACAAGACACAACATACTTCCATTTAACACATATAGCCTATCTTTCTTTAGACACTTAGGAACGACTCTTGACCTTATTTAGTCAACCTATTCATTACCTTAAAATTATCAACTTAACCATTTTAGACTCATATAGACAAATTAGGAACAACCATGTATCAACTCTAAGACTACACACTTAACACATAGTCAAGGAATAACATGATTAACTAGATAGTATCAATAGACTAAAACATACTTTCACATATAGGTACATATGATCATACATCACCAACTCAACTACACAAATAGACATAAAAGTTCAAGTAGTGCCGACAAGGCCATGATTGTCAATGTACTTAAAATAACGCCGATAAGGCCACATTAATTCACAAAACACCGCCACCGAAAGTGTACCAAACCAATCATAACATAATTGAAGTATAATTAACATTGAATAAGAAGAAATAGGGCAGCGTACCACCACTTCATCATCAATAATTCAAGCAAATACCAATTCACCCAATTAAACATCATAAGGCCTTTAACCATGGCCATGAACACCAATTCAATACACAATTATAGAAATCAATGAAATCTAAACCAATTCAACATAAGAAACTACACATGAATTCATCAACATTAAGCTAATATCAAGTAACCCATAATTTAGTCAAAATCCTAGGTTCATCAATTTCATGGGTTCATAGGTAATTTAGGTTAGAATCATCAATACAACATCAATATAATACATAATAGACGTTTGAAAACCATTAATGTAAGAATCCATGGAAGAATCATGAAATTGGACAATTCATCTTTGAAAACTTTAGGAAACATCTTTGAAAGTTGGGATCCTTGATGAAACGAGTTTCAAGGATCAAAATACATACCTCAATGAATATAATTCTTCACTTTGATGAATAATCTCAACTCAAAACGTCTCACCAAGCTCTTCCTTGACTTTCGACTTCAATGGAGTCTTTGGGAATTCTTAAGGGATTTGGGGGTTTTGATTTTGAAGAATGAAATCTTCTAAGTGTTAAACACTTATATATATGCTTAAAATACCCAAAAGACCCTTAATAAACTGCCAATACATCTATTTGGAAGTGGGGTGAATTTACAAGTTCACCCTTTGACTTAAAGTGAACCTGCGTGCAGGCCACAATGCCATCGACAGTTGCCCATCGACGGGGTGTAGGTCCACTTATAGGACGTCCTGGCCTCCATCGAACGGTTCATAGACTTGGAGATGGGAGATTATCTCCCCGAGGCTAAGTCCAAAATGACGCTCACCACCTACGGGGCGTCGACCATGCCACTGGCCGTCAATTGCCCTCCGTAGGTGAACTGTCTTGGGCAGTTTTGGCCACCATTTTGGGTCCTTCCTCAAGGAACCTTGGATGGTCCTTGGGGATGTTTTCTCGGACGTTTTCAACCCAAACATGACCTTATACAAGTTTAAAACATCTCATGAATTTCATTCAAAACGAACACGTAAAACTCGATGAAACATGCCTAGACACACAAGGTCATTTCAAGGCATATCTGTCGAACTTCATGAACGTTCTTGGACGTTTCACCTCCAAACTTCACAAAACTTGACACAATGACTTACACACCATTTAAACTCATATAAGAACCTTAGAACCTCATGAATTACACATAAACACATAGAACCACATACGAGGCACATAGGTGACTTAGTCGTCGAACGTCTTAGTCGTCCTTTGACGTTTGACTTCCAATGCACCTAAACTCTTAGCTACTGCCTCTAATCCATATAATAGACCACATTAGGACCTTATACCACCATTACCAACATGTTAGGCTCTAGTTGATCTAAATCATTTTTGAGGTCTTACACAACTAAAGCTGCCTGAGACAGGAAAGGGGAAAGGACAGGGCCGTGAACTCACCGTTGGGTTGTCACTCAAGCGTTGCTCTATAAAGTGAGGAATAACACCACGTCATGTTGAAGCGTAATTGTACGCATAGTGATCTACTTCTGTGCTTGGAATTTCAGGGTTTGTTTTGGTAATAGGGAAAAGAGGATTTGGGTCGGGTTAGGGGATTATTGGGTCGCTGGGAATTAAGTGGGGATGGGCTGGGGCGGCTGGACATCGATGGGCTGATGTAAATTTAATTGAATGAGAGGCTAGATCAAAAAGATAAAAAAATTGATTGTGTCACGCATTTGGAATTTTAGTTGTGCTGCTGGTGGACTGGATTTGTTGCAATTGGGGAATTAGTAAATAATCAAATCGATTGCAACTTGGTTAATTCAAGTTAAAAAAAAACTTAATCAAAATGAATCTAAAAAAGGCCAACTAAATAGGATGAATGGATATAATGAACTAAAGAATCTCTTAATTTACGAAACAAAATCATTAGCTCGAATATAAGCTAAATAATTTGAATAATTTAAAGCTGCTGGCAAAAGTCTTATTCCGACAAAAGGAGAAGAGAGCTAGAGTTTGATGAAGGTGATAAAGTGTATTTGAAAATTTCACCCATGAAAAGGGTGATGAGGTATGGCAAGAAAGGGAAGTTGAGTCCTCGTTATGTGGGTACCTATGAAATTTCTTAAAGAGTGGGCAAGGTTTGTAACGAGTTGGGATACCTAGTGAGCTATCTTTGGTTCACCCGGTTTTCCATGTATCCATCCTTAAGAAGTGAATTGGTGATCCCGAGTCCATTCTTCATATTGAAGGTCTTCGAGTGGATGAGAACCTCTCCTATGAGGAGGTTCTGGTTCAAAACCTTGATAGGCAAGTGAAGAAGCTGAGGAACAAAGAGGTAGCCTTCGTGAAAGTTCTATGGAGCAACCACCTATTTGAATGGGCGGCATAGGAAGCCGAGGACGACATGAAGTCCCGTTATCCTCATCTCTTTTCAAACTAAGGTTAGTTATTTCTATTAATAATTAAATAATGAATTAATGTGATTTTTGACTTGTTTTGTAAAGATATGCATTATTATGGTTAAAAAAAAGATTTATGCTAAAAAGATTTATCATGGAAAAATGCTCTCGAATTGCACTTATTTGTGTATTTGGTATATTGTTGCCTTAATGATGTGGTAGTGAGCATGTTCATATGTTGAGAAAGGAACTTTGGCATAATTGACCTTTTAATGATATGTTGAGCTCATTTTGTTGTTATGAGAAGGAAATTACTCATGTTGTGACTTTGAGCCCTTATGTGTAAATTTGATGTTTTGGGTCATTATGTAAATGCCATATTGTTATGTTGAATTAAGTTGTAACTCATGTTGATGATTTATATTGTTGGTTGGTCTAGTAGTCTTGAGTCTATCCTTTCGCTTTTATAAAGATTAGTGTCATTCGGCAACGAATGTCTTAAGGAGGGGATAATGTAACACTCCGAAAAGTCAAGACCTAATATAGAGCCTAACATGAGTGTTTAAGGGTTTAAATACTGTTTAAGACCTAAAATAATGTATATAAGTCATCCAAGAAGTTTTAGAGCCAAGACGTCGAAGAACGTCAATGACGTCCGGAAACTAGCTTAATTGAACTGGTTGACGTGGCTATGTTTGGGGATGGTTTATGAGGGTCAAATGAAGTCTAAAACTTGTAAAAAGACTTTGGTTAGATAGAGTGTAGTATAGAAGGTCTAAACGTCCAAAAAAGACACCCCAAAGACCCCACGAAATGTCATGGAGGAGGACCCCAACATGGGTGAGCTTGATGAAGAAGGTCAACTTCTCTAGTATTTCACTTCAATTTCGTGGATTAAGATTCAATAAGGTATGGGTTCTTCACTCTTGGGATTACTTTCCCCAAGAGGTCCTCTCAAAGTTGATTTACAAATTACCCAATTCCATGAGGTTTTCCAATTCTAATGGGTTTTCTTCTAAAGTTCAAATTGATGTTAAATTGTGATTTCCTATGAATAATTGAGTATAGATTGTTGATTAATTGATTTTAATTGATGCAATTTCATGTTGATCATGTTCCCTTCCCCAATTTCCCAAATCTTGGATCTTGGTCATGGATTGATGGGAATTGAAGAATGATTTGATTATTAGACTTGTTTTATCCTAGTCTAATTCATGTATGGATTGTCTAGGGTAATGTATTGATGTTAATTGGGATAGTGATGATGCAATTGACCTAGTTTTTGTGTTAATTACTATTGATTGATGTTACTACACCTATTAATGGATGAAATTGGTTGGTTGATGGTAAGACCATGATGATGGCGTTTGAAGGAGATTTGGTAAGTCCTCATGATCCTAACCTTTACTTCATGTATGATGGCTTGTGATTATTGATGTATTTCAATAGAAGTATACCTTGTGGATAGCCTATATAGGTGTTGGTGTTGTTGAATAGTTATGTCTTTACTATGTGATTTTGATATTATGCTTAAGATGAAATGATATAAGGTTGGTGATGACTTGCCTATGTGCCTTGTTATGAAATCATGATGATGATATGATAATCTCACATGTGAGGGTTGCCATGAAAGGATATTTTCATGCAATACATAATGAGCTAAATTGCTATGATTATACAAGGGATAGACCCTATGACCTAAACTAAGTGGTGATTGTTAAACAAACACATTTCAAAAGGGACTTAGCTAGCACCGAGTGAACTTGACAATGGTAGGTATTGACTTCCCATAGAGGGAGATTGACCCTATAGTTCCGCATGAGGTGTTTACTCCCTTATGAGGGACACTCACCCAATGGATTCCCATGAGATCAGGCTCCAATGCCATAGGCATGTAGAGGGTTCAAACATATCTCCTAGTTCTAGAACTATGTTGCCACCATAGGAAGACTAACTAGTGGATCCACCTAGAAAGCTACGTTAATGTTTGGCTCTACTTTGGCCGATAGACTACCTTCCATCGGTGTAACGTATTACAACATCGGATTTCACACTTATCTCTTGTGGTCTATGTCGGTTAAGGCAAATGTTCCCGAAAGTAAAATGAAGTAATGATGTGAACTCTAGATAGGGTGACTTGATAGGGTGACTTAGTCTAGGTAGGCGTATGGTACTCTACCTAGGATTTGCGCTAGTTGGTTTTGAGGGAAGTCCTAGAAGGATGTTCTTATGATAAAGTAATCTTATAAAGTAAATTTTATGCTTATGTTGATTTTACATGTTGATGATCCGATATGATGTTAGTTTCATTTATGAACATGCTATTGGTCTATATTGCTAAATATGATGATGTTTATTTTTGATGCTATGTTATGTTAAGTTAGACATTATTTGTGATCCTTTGTTTTGTTTGCGTCATTAAGTAAGGTTATGGGGCTTTGCTTGGTCATTGAACTTATAGGTTATATAGTAGGTTATGAGTAAGCATTTTGCGTATATGATGATGTTTTAAACTCTTGTATGTTGACATGACTATTACTTGTTGATGTTTGTCATGTGTTGTACATGGGTTTGATTTATGGCATATGTGAGTATTGGCTTATATGGGTTCTTAATTGTGCATTATGCTTTCCAAAAGTACTTTAGCATGGTGTTGATCAAATGTCCTCTTTAGAATGATTTCACTTATTTATGTGCATATCCATACTAAGTACAAGTTTGTACTAACCCATGATTGATGTTTACTACAAATGTAGGATCCGACCGTTGATATTAGATAAGGCTTTGAAGACAACTTGTATTCTTGTCTTCCAAGTTTGGTAGGTCCTCACTTTCCGGGACGATGCCATTATCTACTTATTGAATGTTGTTTAGTCTAAAAGACACTTTGTTCATTCTCTTTCATTTTGGTACTGCAATTGTAAAGCGTACATGTGGCTATCATTATTGAAGTAAGGACTACGCCCAAATTTTGATGCTCTTATCTAGATAATTTAATATGAGACAATGTTATAGACTTCTTACGAGACTATCTTATACTATGTATGTGCAATAAAAGTAGAAGACTATGTAATCTTCTTATACGAAGGGTCTATGTATACTCGATATGAATATATTATGTGTATGTATAGGTCTATGTAAACCTCAATGTAGAAGCAATCAAAAAGTTTTAAATTTTCCACATTTTTAACCTATGAATGTAATGATGTATGCTAAGAGGCTAATCTTAGTCCTCAAAGATGATGAAGACACCGGTTACGTCTAGGGGGTGCTCCTGGGCTGTGACACTAACCTTAATTCTAACACTAACCTAAACCCTAAACCCATTACCCTAAGTCCAAAAAAAAAACCTTAAGTCCAAAATACAAAATCCCAAATATTAAACTCTAAACTATATATATTAAACCTCAAATGCTAAACCATGAAGCATAAAACCTAAAAGACAACCTACACCCTAACTGTAATCCTAACCCTAACCCTTAACCTAAACCCTAAACCCTAAGTCCAAATAAAAACCCTAACTCCAATATACAAAAACTCAAACATTAAACACTAACCCTGTAAGACCTCGAAAATGACATAGGTTAAGTAGAGGCTAATATGTTGGTATTAGTGTTATAAGGTCCTAAATATGTTTAATATGTGGAATAGAAGCAGTAACTAAAATATTAGAGGTGTTGGAAGTCAAACATCAAGGGACGACTAAGACGTTTGACGACTAAGTTACCTAAATGTCTAAAATTTTGTTTTATGTGTTTATGAGTGTTTAATGGTGTTTTAAGGTTCTTAATAGAGTTATTATATCATTTATAGGCAGTGGTTAAAGTTTCGTGAAGTTGGGAGGTCAAACAACCAATAACGTCCAAGGCATTCGAAAGATATGCCTTGAGTTGACCTTGTACGTCTAGGTGAGTTTCGTCGAGTTTTACGTGTTCATTTTAGATGAAATTCATGTGAGAGGTGTTAATCTCATAGATGATCGTATTTGGTTTGGAAACGTCCGGGAAATTATCCCCAAGGACCATCAAAGGGTCCTTGAGAAAAGGACCCAAAACCCGATGGCAGGCTATCCCAGGCAGCCTTGGCGACGGAGCAGTCGACGGCCAGTCATGGCTGTGACACCCCGTCACAAGGTTCCTTCGTGGGGGCCTTCTCGAAGGTTGTAGAGGTAACCCTTGGAAAGCCACTGGATCTTGCAACGGAGGTCCATGACGGCCCGTGTCAGCCCTGACGCCCCATCACAAGGCAGTCGTCGCAGCCAATGTCTCCTGCGCAGATTTTCTGCCAAGTCAGGGGTGAATTGGTAAATTCACCCCACTTCCAAATAATAGTTTAGCAGTTTATAAAGGGTCTTATGGGTATTTTAGATGAGTATATAAGTGTTTAACACTTAGAATAATTCATTCTTCTAAAATCAAAACCCCAAAGTCTCTTAGAAATCCCAAAACCTCCATTGAAGACTCCATTGAAGACTCCATTGAAGAGGAAGCTTGGTGAGAGTTTCTTGAGTGGAAATTCTTCATCAAAGTGAAGAACTATAATCCTTGAGGTATGGCTTTTTATCCTTGAAACTTATTTCATCAAGGAGCCCAATTCTCAAAGTGTTTTACAAAGTTTTCTAAAGTGAATTGTCCAATTTCGGGATTCTACCATGGGTTCTTGCATAAATGATTTATAAACATTGAATTATGATCTAATTGATATTGTATTGATGATTTCAACATAAATTACCTATGAACCCATGTGAATTGATGAACCCTAGTTTTGAATACTTTTTGGGTTACTTGATATTAATCTTATATTGATGAATTGTTGTGTAGTTTCTTATGGGCTTTCTAATGATATAAGAATTGTGTTCAATTGATATATAATTGATATTATATTGTTAAACCTAGATTGAATTGATGTAGATTCATTGAGTTTTATGGTTATTGCTTTGAATTATTGTTCATGGCCATGGGTAAGGGCCTTGTGATGTTGGATTGGTTAATTTGGCATTGAATTGAGGTATGGATAAGGGGATCAAGGTATGCTGCCCCGTTTTCCTTAATTTGATATTAATTATACCTTGATATTGTTGTGATTGGTATGATCCACTTATGCTGGCGGTGTTATGTGTTCTATTTGCAATTGATGTGGCCTTGTCGGCGTTACTTTATGCGATATTATGAGCATGGCCTTATTGGCAATTACTTGAAGTTATGTGGCTATTGGTGTACTTGATGATGTGAGTATGTTATTACTTATCTACAAATTAAGTTATATAGTCATGTATGTATTCTTCTAGTTATGTTGCCTTAAGTGATTATGTTAGACTTTGACTTGACATTATGAGTATAGTGTTAGGGTTAAGTCTTGGTTATTCCTATTTGACTTTATGAGTCTATGTGGAGTATATTAATGATGTTATGATGATATATAGGATGACTTGAAGATGTTAGGTTGTTTTAGAAGTATTTCTAGAATGGCTTGTATTATGGGTTAAAAGTGAAGTATGTGATGTCTTGTCTTGGTTGACTTGTATCTCTTGCTTGATGTACATATGATTATGGATATGTGATGTCTTGATATAGGGTGTTATAACTCTTATTCTTGAATAATAAATATAAGTGAGACCTTAATGATAAGAAGGTCAATGTTATGTGGAACCTTGAACTAAGTGGCGAGGTTATGAATTGTGAAGTAGTTAGCCGTAATGGTATCCTTCATGTGATGAGTGATGGACTTAAGGTTGATTGGCTTGAACGACATCATATAATACCTTAGGGAAATCGCTATGAGCTTCTTGTTTCTAAAGTGAGATATGCCCTAGTGGAACTTGCTTTGGTAGGGTGAATGTAAAGGGGGTCATGAACTAGATAAGGACCTATTTATATGAACCTTAATGTGAACTAATCTATGAGAACAAAGGCTAGCACCGAGTGAGTATGAGTAGGGTTAAGTGGATTCAGTTATAGAACTTTGGATTCCATGTCTTGCTACCATCGTCTATATCGGTTATTGCCTATTCTCATCATGTGGAATACCTATTAGCATTAGATAAGTTTATGAGGTTTAGGTGGTGGTATGGGACGCTATCTAGACATTGCACAATAGACTTTGAAGGTGTTATGTGGAGTTCCTAGGTCCTGTCCAAGACCATTATGTGAGTGTCTTATGTGATGCTTTATGTGAGTGTCTTATGTGATATATGAGTCTTAATGAACTAATGAACTAATGACCTTTGTTAGTAACTATGTAAATGAATAAGTACCTAATCTAAAGTGACTTAAGCATTCCTTAGCTAAAGTATGAGGAGGGCATGAAAGGATGGTCTCTTCATGTCTTATCTTTGGAAGTCTTGAGAATGACTCTAGTTAGGGAAGTTGGTTAATCTTGTTGACATCATCTAAACCTTAGGAAATCTTAAGGACTATTTAGGTAATCTTGGAGAGGTCATTGCTCTATGGACTTTATCTTCTCGATTTACTTAATTAGGTCTTTTGATAGGCTTTGGAAGGAGAATGTCTTATCATCTAAGTGTTTGTTTGTTTAGTGAGAATGATTCTATTTGAGGTAGTATATAGGATCTCTTGTGGTTGTGTGATAGAGATTGTATGGGCGGTCGATCCACACTTACTCAAGTGAACCTTGGAAATCACCTTTGGTAGAAGAATCTTACATAGATGTTTATGATTGTTTTCTACGTATGTATGTGACTCATCGTAGGTAATCTTAAGGGTCGTTTAGGCACATCTAGAGAGGGTGTATGGGCGGTCTCTCTTTGTGTGACTTAAGTGAATCTTAGGATGACTCTAAGTGAGGAAATTACATGCTAGGAGATGTTAAAAGGAAGGTTTGGACTTCACTGTAACAGTGAAGGGACTTCACTGTAACAGTGAAGGGACTTCACTGTAACAGTGAAGGGACTTCACTGTAACAGTGAAAGGATTTCACTGTTACAGTGAAGGGACTTCACTGTAACAGTGAAGGGACTTCACTGTACAGTGAAGTGAACTCACTATAAAGTGAGCCTTTAAAATGTTATCTTTGATTAAACATTATCTTATGTGTTTCTTAATTGCTAAATGATGTTCTTATGTTTAAACTAAGATTTCTAAATGAAAAGATGCATATTTCGAATAAAGTCCATTTTCATGATTTTATGCATATAGCCATACTTAGTACATGTGGTTGTACTAATTCCATGCTTTATTATCTATCTATAGTCCTTGGTAGGTAAGGAGCTTTGGACAAGAAGTCTTGGGCTTAAAAGGATCGTCCGAGAAGAAGAGTTGAAGTATGTCCTCATTTGACTCGAGTGCATATACATGTCATTTTATGTTTCTTTTATGAACTATTGTAATAAGACTATGTTATTTCTATTCTCTTATTAAAGTACTCTTGTGTCTTAAGATGATGAGATTGAGACTTAGCGTTTCTATTACTTTTATATGAAAGAGGTTTTTAAAGACTATATTATGTTTTTGTTAAAACTTTTAATTCCGCACTACTTTTCACTATGTATATGCAATGAATGAGGCTTGTCATAGAACTCTGAGAGTTCGACGACGCCGGTCGCAATCCAAGATTGCACCCTATCTTCTAGGGTATGGTCTCGGGTTGTGACAAAGTTGGTATCAGAGCATAGGTTTAGTGAAAGTAGTTTTAGGTATCAAAAAGTCTCATCAAGTCACGTCTAGTAGAGTCTTGACCATCGGTGTGAATCGCGACACATCAATGGGCGAGAGGCTATAGGACGATTGAGTTTTCCTTCTTTTCTACTCCTATATCGTGCGGTAGAGTAATGTTATGATTATCCTTCTTATGAGTTTCCTTGTGTTTGCTAGGAGATGAATACTAGAAGGATGGCCTCTAGAAGATTGGAAGAGGAGAGGGTGAATGAGGAGGTTCCTCAAGTTGAGCAAGTTGAACAAGTTGCTCAATATGAGCAAGGTGTCCAACATGGTCAAGGTTATGAAGTGCCTCCCCAAGGTGATCATGTTCCTAATGTGGATGGAGGTGATGAGGTGCCGGATTTGTCTAATAGGGTGATTGGAGAGGCTTTGATGGCCTTAGCTCAAGCCGTAACTACTCAAATCAATTTGAGTATGGTGCCTAGGGTTATGGAGAGCACTATGACTTCTAGGTTGAGAGACTTTGTGAGGATGAATCCTCTTATTTTTGTTGGCTCTAAGGTGAATGAGGATCCTGTAACAACCCTAAAAATGAATAGGACAAGACTTAGGTTTTTCAAGAATGCTTGTGATTAGACCAAGGTCCACACGTATTGATACATGTAGGTTGTAGGTTGTAGGGTCCACTGTCATTAGCTCCCAACGAATGTAGGTTGGTATGAATGCTGGTAGACTTAGGATTATGTGACGTTTGTGTTGAATGTTAATGTACTGGATGTACTTTAATTCATGAAAAGACAAACATGTGTGTGTTCGAATTAAGAAAAAAAAAATGTGTATGGCATGTTGAGTCTCGGCCTAGAGGCTTGATTTTGTTGATGTTTTGTTTGTTGTTTTATGTACACTAATTGAAGTAAAATGTGATGTTCATGTGACATGAAGGGTGGCTGAATTGAGGAGTAAACATCTTGGTTAAGAATTCGTGAAAAAACGTATTAAAGAATGCACCAAATGAACTATGTATTGCTCTATAAATTCACGAACAAATGGAGATAAAAATGAGTAAAGAAGATGCCTTAAATTTCAAGCATTATGTTGATACATCTCTGCCAAATTAAGTTGTTTAGAATGTTAAGAAAAATAAAGAAAAATAGGTGAGGTCATTGAGGGTCGAACCCGAGACCTCACCCCTATAAAATCTCCCAAAATTAAAGAAGAAAAATATTTATGGTGAGGGGGATTCGAACCTGTCTTTGCTGGGAAATAAGTGTGAAGAAAAGAAAATAAGAAATGAGAGGGTGGGATTCGAACCCACACCCTCTCGGTTAGAAACCAAGGAAAAGGAAAAAATAAAGAAAAAATTATGAGAGGCGTGGGAATCAAACCCACGACCTCTATGCGGATGGGGAAAGATAAAAATAAATGAAATGAGGCTGGGGGGATTCGACCCCACAACCTCACAGTCAACTCAAATAGTCAACTTTCAAAAAGGAGAATAAAATAAAGAGGTTGTGGGGTTCGATCCCACAACCTCTCGGCCTTAAGCGAATGTAAGGGAAGGGAAATTAAAGGATAATTTAGTGTGGCTGAGGGGACTCGACCTCGGGTCCCAAAGCCTCACATGAACCAAAATAAATTAAAGAAAAACGAAAATGGGGTTGTGGGGGCTTGAACCCACAACCCCTCGGCCAATACAAGAGAGATTTTTAGTAGAAAAGTAAACCTTCAATGTAAACATTGTGATTTGACTTAGAGTTAAAATGTTATGAATATTAGAATAAAATCAATTAATAATGTAAATGACATTCAATTGATTCAAGACTTGGGATTCCTTGCCCAAACTTCCGTTTGATACATAAGTCATACGTGAACAAATCATCCAAGAATAATGCCACCTACTTAGATCAAATTCAAGATCTTGGTATAACTACAAGATACATAAGTCTTGTACTACATAATCTTAGGAATGTAAGAATTACTTAACGAAATACGAATGAAGCCTCATGGCTTGTTTGTTTAGACTCATAAGTCTAACATATGTTCAAAAGTAAGTGAACCTAAGACGTATGAAGTGGAATGATGAAACCTAGAGGGGTTAAGTAAGGGTGTGAGACACACCAAATGGCCAAGTGCATTGGCATATGACGAAATGAACATACACGTAATGAGAGGTGAATAACTAAGAAAAACAAAGATGCAAATAATGATGAATGTGGTGACAACATGATATGAGGCTAATGTAAATGAGGAGAGTAATCTCAAATGAGCCTAAGTAAAGGTTACCAACATGTATTCACCTATGAGAGTGTAAGATAATGAAGAGACCAGTCTCTATGAACACTCTAATGAGAGTATTGAGCTTAACACACTTAATACGAATGATGAGATGAGAGATCATCTAATGAGCTATGATATCCTCATACTAGAAGTTAGCTTCCATGACGTATGAGATGAATGAAATGGAACTTTATACTGAGCACCGATAGACTAGCTATGAGCGGTGATGCCTTCTTTCGGGAAGGGTGGAGGTTGACGTAACTCTCATGAGATGAGACTGTCCGGCTTGCCGGGTATGGGTCTCCTTATATCTCCTAGTCTTCGAACCTATACTGCCAATATAGGGATCTGGCGGGGTTAAATTCCCATGTACGCTAGCATGTTATTGGATCACTTTGGCCGGTGATTCCACCTCTTTTCGGTGTAGGGGAGACACTGGATTTCATGATGCTCACATGATCTATGTCGGTTAAAGTTAAAGTTCCCAATGAATGAATGACGCCAGCCTCAAATGATGCTCATAATGAAATGAATGAATACCAAAGGTGTTAGGATAGGATAATCAAAAGGTGAGTTAGATTCAAGTAATGACATTAGGTCATTCTTTGTCATTGCACAACGAACCTAATGAAAGTCTTAAACTACATCCTAGGTATAACTGGTGGTTACATTGGACTATGAACGAAATTAAATGAAGTACGTATGAATCAATGAAGCAGACTCTGTGTTTGCTAATGAAGACTCCCTAGTTGAGGTCCCATATGTTGAGCCCTCATTTCTGGGATGTCTTAATGTCAAGTCCATGATTCCAAGGTCTCATGGCATATGAATGAATGATATGAACGAAGTTATGTGCTACATGTAAAAGGTACTGTATGTTGTATGTTATGTGCTGTGAGAATATGTGATAAGTATGATGATGTATGTTATTTTCATGGCATGACTTTCCTAATCCATATTTGTAAAGCTCACTGACTTTCCTATTCCAAATTTGGAAAGTTCACCAACTTTCCTAATCTCAATTTGGCAAGTCCACTGACTTGACTCCCAACAATCATGTTGTTAGGAAAGAACTATTCTTTCTCATGCATGTCCTTGGTGTGTGCTTGCATATACCCATACTTAGTACAAGTGTGTACTAACCCTATACAAACTCTACTATTTTAGGTGCAGGCACAGGTGGAGGGTAGAGTTACAGGATCATCACTACAGTTATTCGGACGTCCAGCATTCATCCGGTTTTTGGTAGGTCCTCATGCTTTCGAGGATGCTACTATTTATGTTATAGCTTAGTTTAGGAGTTGAGCTAGTGGAGCATGTTCCACTAGCATTTCTTTCTTATTTTATTCAGACTTTGTATGGGTGCCATTTTGGCAATTATACAATTATGTTATTGAACTATTTCTTTCATTTGATTATCTCTTAATGACTAGATGGTTGATGTTGAACGAATTACGAATGTATTAGAAATGTTTAGTAAGTAATGTTTAGAAACAAAAAGTTTCAAATTTTCCGCTAAAATTAACCTATGTAAAGTAAGAAACGTAAGTAGGCTTGTCTGCGACCTCTGAGAGGTCAACGACGCCGGTCTCGTCTGGGGTCTAGATTCCAGTCGTGACAAAGTTGGTATCAGAGAACTAGGTTAAATTACGAAAATAATAAGTTCACATCAACCACATTGAGTAGTTTCTAACTCATGGTAGTGAAGTGCACCACTATCCTGGATTAGAGACTGCATGATGCGTAGGAAAATTTCCCTTCTTCTGATCTTATCGTGCTTTTCTGAATGCCTGAATTTTTGGTGTTATGAGCATGTCTAACATCAATACTTTTTGTTTTTCCAGAAGATGAACACTAGGAGAGGAAATGGCCAGAGGAGAGGAGGAGCAGCTGCTAGGGGTAATCAGGATCTACCCCAGGCTCCAGCTGAAGAAGTGGCCATACGAGTTAACCCAGCTGGGTTGACTGATGCTGAGGTGCGGGCATCTTTGGCCCAAATGGCATAGGCCATAACTATGCAGTCCCAGGCTATGACTGGCCAGGTCAACAGACAGGATGTTCAGAGGGAGAACCCACCGGTTCGTAGCATGGCTGACAGGCTGAGGGATTTCACGAGGATGAATCCTCCCATTTTCACAGGGGCTAAGACATCGGAGGATCCTCAAGAGTTTTTAGATGAGGTGCATAAGATTCTAGTAGCTATGGGGGCCACTGATGTTGAGAAGGCTGAGCTGGCTTCCTATCAGCTCAAGGATGTTGCACAGACTTGGTGCAAGATGTGGCAAGATAGCCGTGTCTTAGTTGGTGTACCAGTCACATGGGAGCTATTCAAGACAGCATTTCTGGAGTGATTCTTTCCCAGGGAGATGAGGGAGGCCAAGGTTGAGGAATTCATCAACCTCAAACAAGGCTCCATGACAGTCAAGGAGTATTCCCTGAAGTTTGTTAAGCTGTCAAGGTATGCTACTTCCGTGGTTTCTAACAGCAGGGATGAGACGAGTAGGTTCCTCACAGGAATCAATGGAGACCTGGAGGAGGAGTGTCGATCTGCTATGCTCCATGATAATATGGATCTTTCCAGGTTTATGGTGCATGTCCAACAGGTAGAGGACAGCCGAAGAAAAAGAGGTGTTCGTGATGCTAGGAGGCCCAGGCCTCAAGACCAGGCAGGACCCAGTCATGGAGGCCACAGGAATAACTTTGGCGTCCGTGAGTAGCCAAGGTTCAAAAAGGGGCAACAGAGTTCTGGGAATTCTAATCCTCAGAGGAGTACTACACCTAAAGGAGGCAGACCTGAGCCCAAGAAGGGAAATGGAGGTGAGATGCAGCGTACTAAAAAGAATTGTGCTAAGTGTGGCCGAGCTCACAGTGGAGAGTGCAGACAGGGCACTAATGCCTGCTTCGGTTGTGGTAAGAGTGGACACATGGTCAGAGACTGCCCATAGAACAGAGGTCAGGCTGGAGGTAATATTCAGCCTAGGCCTAACCCACAGGGTGCAGCAGCAGCCGAGCCTCCTAAGAGGAATAGGTTCTATGCCCTGAAGGGCAGAGAAGAGCAGGAGAAGTCCGCTGATGTGGTCACAGGTATGCTGCAAGTATTCTCAACTTCTGTTTATGCTTTACTTGATCCAGGGTCTACACTTTCCTTTGTAACTCCTCTACTTGCTCTTACTTTTGAGGTATTACCTGAAGTTCTACATGATCCTATAGTGGTTAGTACACCTTTGGGAGAGAATGTAAGAACTGATAGAGTATACAAAGATTGCCCAATAGTTGTGAGTGGTAAAACTATGTGTGCAAACCTGGTTGAGTTACCCATGCATGATTTTGATGTTATTCTTGGCATGGATTGGCTTCACAGTTGTTATGCTTGCTTAGACTGTCGTAGTAGAGTGGTGAGGTTTCGCTTTCCTAATGAAGAAGAGTTAGTATGGGAGGGGTACAATTCGAGTCATCCTAACCCCTTGATTTCTAACCTTAAGGCCAATAAAATGATGTCCAAGGGGTTATTCTATCATCTTGTAAGTGTTAACGATTTAGATCATGACATTCCTTCCATAGACTCAGTACCTGTAGTGAATGAGTTCTTAGATGTGTTCCCTGATGATTTACCTAGAGTCCCTCCCCTTCGAGAGATTGACTTTGGTATCGATTTAGAACCCGATACTAAACCAATCTCAATTCCTCCTTACAGAATGGCTCCAGCGGAACTCAAAGAGTTGAAGCTGCAGTTAAAAGATCTCACTGACAAGGGTTTCATTCAAACGGGCATATCCCCTTGGGGCGCTCCAGTGTTGTTTGTAAAGAAGAAGGATGGAACCCTTAGAATGTGTATCGATTATCGGCAGATCAACAAAGTCACTATAAAGAATAAGTATCCACTCCCCAAAATTGATGATCTGTTTGATCAACTCCAAGGGTCTAGTTTCTTCTCTAAGATTGATCTTCGTTCAGGGTATCATAAGCTTAGGGTTAGGGATGGAGATATCCCAAAGACAGCCTTTCGTACCCGCTATGGTCACTATGAGTTTTTAGTCATGTCATTTGGTCTCACGAATGCACCTGCTGCATTTATGGACCTCATGAACAGGGTCTTCCGTGAATACCTTGACTCTTTCGTCATAGTATTCATTGATGACATTCTCATCTACTCTAAGACCAAGGAAGAGCATGAACAGCATTTGAGACTAACCTTGCAGGTACTTAGACAGCATCAGTTGTATGCCAAATTTAGCAAATCTGAATTTTGGCTGAGATCAGTGACCTTCCTGGGGCATGTTGTGTCCGATCAGGGCGTGGAGGTGGATCCCAGGAAGACTGAGGCTGTGAAGAACTGGCCAAAACCTCTTACTCCTACTGATATCCGTAGCTTTTTGGGATTGGCTGGTTACTATCGCAGGTTTGTGGAGGGCTTTTCTTCCATTGCTGCCCCATTGACAGCTTTGACTAAGAAGAAAGCCAAGTTCGAATGGACGGAGACTTGTGAGAAGAGTTTCCAGGAGCTCAAGGACAGACTCACTTCAGCCTCGGTGCTTACCTTGCCTAAGTGTGGTGAGAACTACACTGTTTATTGTGATGCATCTAGGGTTGGTTTGGGTTGTGTTCTTATGCAGGTTGGTAAGGTGATAGCCTATGCATCTAGACAACTCAAGGTTCATGAGAAGAATTATCCCACTCATGACCTGGAGTTGGCAGCTGTGGTATTTGCACTGAAGCTGTGGAGGCATTATCTTTATGGGGTACATGTAGATTTGTTCACAGACCATAAAAGTCTCCAGTACGTGTTCACACAGAGGGAGTTGAATCTATGTCAGCGGAGATGGTTGGAGCTGTTGAAAGATTATGACATGAATGTGCACTATCATCTAGGTAAGGCTAATGTTGTAGCTGATGCTTTGAGAAGGATGAGCATGGGAAGTACAACTCACGTTGAGGATGAGAAGAAGGAGCTGGTCAAAGATATACACAGACTGGCCAGACTGGGTGTGCGTTTGGTTGACTCCACCAGTGGGGATGTTTCAGTTCATCCTAGTTCTGAATCATCCTTGGTAGTTGAAGTCAAGCAGGGTCAGCATCTAGATTCCGTGTTGATGGAGCTGAAGGACTCAGTGCTGATGAAGATGAATGAGTCTTTCGCTTTGGGAGGTGATGGCATACTTAGGTATCAGGACAGGCTGTGTGTGCGAGATGTGGATGATTTGCGGACCAGGATTGTTGCAGAGGCCCATGGTTCCAGATATTCTATGCATCCAGGTTCCACCAAGATGTATCATGATCTCAAGCAGAATTATTGGTGGGATGGCATGAAGAAGGACATTGCAGAATATCTGGCCAAGTGTCCTAATTGTCAGCAGGTTAAGGCAGAGCATTTTAAGCCTGGTGGTCTGACGCAGATTATTGAGGTTTCGACTTGGAAATAGGAGGACATTGATATGGACTTCGTGGTTGGGCTTCCGAGGACTAGGAGGCAGCATGACTCTATATGGGTTATTATGGACAGATTGACTAAGTCTGCCCACTTTATCCCTGTAAAGTCTACTTACAAAGCCGAGGATTATGCGAGGCTCTACATTGATGAGATTGTGAGATGACATGGGATTCCCTTGTCTATTATTTCAGACAGAGGATCTCAGTTTACTTCTCATTTCTGGAGATCTTTCCAGAAGATCTTGGGCACGCAGGTGAAGCTTAGCACTGCCTTTCACCCTCAGACAGATGGGCAGGCAGAGCGCACCATTCAGACATTGGAGGATATGTTGAGGGCGTGTGTGATTGACTTCAGAGGTAACTGGGATGACCATCTGCCTTTGATAGAGTTCTCATATAATAATAGCTATCACTCTAGCATTGGGATGGCACCGTTTGAGGCATTGTATGGTAGGAGGTGTAGATCTCCAGTTGGGTGGTTCGAGGTTGGAGAGTCATCCATTTTGGGGCCGTAGATCATTCATGAGGCCTTAGAGAAGGTCAGAATGATTAGGGACAGGTTGGCTACTGCGTACAGTCGGCAGAAGTCATATGCTGATAACAGAAAGCGACCCTTAGAGTTTGATGTTGGTGACCAGGTTTACTTAAAAATATCACCTATGAAAGGGGTGATGAGATTTGGTAGGAGGGGGAAGCTGAGTCCGAGATATGTTGGGCCATATGAGATCCTACAGCGTGTGGGTGAGGTGGCCTATGAGCTGGCATTGCCCGCATAGTTAGCTTCTGTCCATCCAGTTTTTCATGTATCTATGTTGAAGAAGTGCCTAGGTGATCCAGCATCAATCTTACCTGTTGAAGTTTTGGGGGTTGATGAAGACTTCTCTTATGAGGAGGTACCGGTTGAGATCTTAGACAGACAGGTCAAGCGGCTGAGGAACAAGAAGATTGCCACAGTGAAAGTATTGTGGAGAAATCATCTTGTTGAGGGTGCTACGTGGGAAGCTGAGGCCAACATGAGGGCCCATTACCCTCACCTGTTCAGCTCTCGAGGTTAGACTTTATACTCTTAAACCTATGCTTCCTTACCTCCCCGTAATTTGTTGCTATTGATTGACTGTGTATAGTGCTTTTATTACGACCTGACTGGCATTACAACATGAAGTAGTAGTGTCATTCGGGGACGAATGTTCCTAAGGGGGGGATAATGTAACAACCCTAAAAATGAATAAGATCAAGACTTAGGTTTTTCAAGAATGCTTGTGATTAGACCAAGGTCCACACGTATTGATACGCGTAGAACCAGACCTCAGAACCCTTACTACGACCAAGCCAAGTAACTTGGGGAGTTAATTGAGCTTGGAAAGGTTGGAACCAACCATGTGAGGCTCGCGGAAACGAAGATTTAATTGAAAGAGTTTTTACCGGACTAAAAAGAAGAAATCTTAAGTTTTGAGTGTCCAAGGGTAAAATGGTCTTTTCCAAGCCAAGGGTAATATTGTAATTACCCTGAGGAACAAATTAATTAATAAATTAATTTGTTTAAGGTATTTCGGGTGGGGCAACCCGAATTGACCCATTTCTCGCAAATGGGGTCACTCGGGTTCGAGCCCCACTAGAAGCAAGATTTAACTTGCTTTTATGTTAATGTGTTAACTTAGTTTTTAATAAATAATTAATATTATCTGATTTAGGAAAAAGAAATCAGATTTTTATTAATTTGATTTAATTATTAAGTTGACTAATTCATACCCACAAAGTCCTACTTCTACTAGACTTCTATCTCCCATTTCCCCCACTCTCTCTTGCACGATTTCTTTCTCTCTTTCACTCTCTTTATAACGCCCCAAAATGAACTAAGGTGAACTAGATCCTCATGGTTGTTTCTTGAGTTAATTTTAAGTTAAACGGAGTTAGTTTTGTGTCCTTAGGCAGTGTGCAAAGTTTGGTTAAGTTTGGAGTTCAATCGACCAAAAACGTCCATGACGTTCGGATGGTATGCCTTAGAATGTACTTGTATGTCTTGGCGAGTTTGGATGAGTTTTATGTGTTCGTTTTACTTGAAACATGCGTCGGATGTTCCTTAGACCTAGACGACTTAGTTTAGGGGTTTGACGTCCGGGCACGACCCCACCTAGGACCAACAAGGGGCCCTAGATGAAGGGCCCAAGACTTGGGCAAAGTCTGCCCATCAATGGCTCACGACGACCATGGCGATGGTCCGTCGCACTCAGGATGGTCCGTCGATCCAGGGCGTCGGGAGTGACAGAGAGTGGAAACTTGTACAGGCTCCATTTGGATCCAAGTGTTCCTCGACGGGACTCCATGACGGTCCGTGGTGAATGTGACGGTCCGTCGAGGAGGTCTCGTCGACGAGGCCAGCCAGTGCACGACTTAAGGCTGCCAACTTGGGGTGTTTTATGTAAATACACCCCAAGTCTTATAAGACCCTAGGTGTATAATTTTGGTGTTTTTAGGTTATATTAAACTAGTTTTAAACCCTAGACCTAGACAAGACCCTCTCACTTCAAGATCCAACTCTCTCTTTCTCTCAAGAAAACTCTCTCAACTCTCTTGGAAGCTAGAAGTCAAGGAAGGATAGGAGAACGGATTGGGACTTGTTTCTTCATCAAATTCGTGGGTTTCTTTCTCATAAAGGTATGGTATCCATTCTTGAATACCTTTCCATTCAAGAATCCAACTTCCAAAATGGTTTTCAAAAAGGGGTTTTAAACTCAACTTCTTCTAAACTTTGATTTCTATTATGGGTCTTCTTGCAACTAAGTTCTAATGGTTTAAATGTATTTATCTTGGTTTGAATAGATGGTTTTGATGTTAAAACTCCATGAAACTCTTGTTTATGCGTACTTCAATTTTGACTTGAAAATGGGTTATGTGAGCATGATTTGAGTAGGGTATGAACTTGGGTCTTCTTGTATTTGTCATGTTGGTTTAGCTACTGCCCTAAGGGCCTTAATATGGTGAAATATTGATAAATTGCTTATGGGTAATGATGGTTTGATTTCTTGATGAGTTGCTCTCATTGTATAATTCTTATTATGAATTGCTATTTGAGTGGTATGGTCCACCTTATGGGTGGCGGTGCTAATTGATGAACTTGATGTTACTTAGTATGGTTTGAGTATGTGATCTTGAAGGTCTAATATGTGGAATGAAGATATATATTTGAAATGGGTCTTGTGTTGTGTTTGATGTAGCTTGAATTGCATGTTTGACCTAGTTTATGTCTAAATGAAGTATATGATTATGAGAAGTATGTAGAGTGTGTAGCTTGATGAATCAAGGTTAAAGTATGAGTAGAACTTGATGATAATGAAATGATGCCTATATGCAAGGTGTGCACATGTACACACACACTCTTTTAAGATTTGTATTATGTCAAGTTGAGCAAAAAGGGGAAATCTTGAGGTGGACACACTTCGTGAGTTGAGATGTAGTGTCTAGTAACAACCTCTCCATTTCCTAGCGAGCTTTCTAAGATAGACTATTATGTTGAGAAATCCATTGTGGGTTATGCCTAGCACCGAGAGGATATGAAGGGGAGGTGGATTGCGCACTTCGTTAGTGAGATGTTGTAATCCAAAGTACCTCTTGAGATGAGTATTCCTCGTTAGTAGAGAGTGAGTTACTTAGTAGCAATCTCCTTATCCCTTAACTATGTGCCCGCATAGGTGTAGCTATTGGAAAAAGCCATGTAAACGCTAAGAAGCATGACCTTACTCTAGGCAAGTAAGGATCCCTCATCCGATAGGGGTTAATATCGGGATTCCATGTCTAGCTCTCATGGTCTTTGTCGGTTAAGCTAACTCCCACAATAAGAATTGATTTGAAACTAATTATCTTGTGTATTGTTGAAATTGTGTATGTATGTCGTGAAGTGCTCAATCCACATTAGTTACCAAGTAGGAGCATTGAGTGGGAGTAGTAGTATGGGATGCTATTCTCACATTGCACTTGGTGTGACCTATACCTACAATGGGAGAAGAGTACCTTCATGAAATCCGTGTGAATGAGTACTATGGTGTAGTGTTATGGAGGATTATTGTGGAGTACTTGAGTAAATGGAATCCATTAGGAGTACTAAGTGGGAGTGGTAGTATGGGATGCTACTCTCACATTGCACTTGGTATGACCTATATTTCCATGAGTGTTTTGCATATGTTAGCCAAGGGCGTGGATTTGATTTCTAACGAAGTAAGCCTAAGATTTGGTAGTTTTAAGGGTCGCTTTGGTGTGCTTTGAAGGGAGGTGTAATGAGAGTCCCTTCTTGGCTCACCTTAGGGAGTCTTAGGATAACCATGGGTTAGGGCAACTTCAAAGAAAAAGGGTTCATATGACTTGGACCGTGCCATTCACTGTAAGGTCTCCATTGTAAGAATTCAAAATGTTCACTATGATGCTTTATTCAATTTTATTGCAAGTTTAGCAAAGTTAATTGAAATGTTCCTTTTGTTTAATTTAAGTTTGGTAAGATAGCCATAAAGTGTTAATTGTTGATTCTTATGTGGGTTTGCTTCTAGATTCATGAAGGTTATATTTGAATTGCATAAAAGCTATCTTTACTAAAATGTCTCTTTTTGCATGTTTTTGCATATGCCATACTTAGTACATTGTTGTACTAACCCCATACTTTTATATACCTTATGAGTATAGGTTGGAAGCCTTTTGGAGGATCGGAGTTGAAGCTTGGGAATTCTATCTCTCAAGGATTGGGTATGTCCTCATATATTCGAGGACATAGTTTTATGTTTCTTAGTTTCTTTATTAATACTTACAAAAAAAATGTATTTACTTTTATTGTAAAGGGCCGTGTCCCTAAGATTCCAAGTTGTGTCTTTAAGTTGGCTTGTGACGATAAGATTTCTTAGTATTTATGAAAAGACTCCTTTTATTATTATTATCGTGAAAAGTTTTAATTTCCGCACTACTTTTCATGCTTTATGTTATGAATGCTAGTTAGAGGGCTTGTACGAGACCCCAAAGGGGTCAAGTACGCCCGGTCACAATTCGAAAGTTTTCCCTAACTTCTAGGGGGTGCTTTCGGGTCGTGACAAGTTTTCTCTTATCTCTCTCAAGAACGCTCTCTTTTCCAAACCCCTTTGAAAAAACTTCAAGATTTTCATCCAACTTTTCGTGGATTCTTCATTTATAAGGTATGGGTTTTTCACTCTTGGGATTCCTTTCCCCAAGAGGTCCTTTCAAGGATTATTTTCAAGAATTCAACTACTAGGGTTTTTACTCTACAAAATGGATTTTCTTCCTAACTGTAGATTCATGAATTTCAATGAAAAGTAATTGTTTTCTATAGTTGATTTCACACGAATGGTTGAGTATTGGGTTAGTAATGTTTGAATGTCGTATGATTTATGTTCCTATTTAGATTATGGTTACGTGTGGTTTTCACAACTGCTTGATGACATGTAAACATAGGGATTGGAACTAAGACTAGAACGAAGTCATAAATGACCCTTTCCCTTATCCTACATTATTCATTGCTCTTGTATATGAATTGAAGAGTTTTTCTTGATTATGCTATTAAGTATTTCTCTATGTTATAGTTATGAATGTTGCAAGTTGCACGTAAATTCTTGAATAAAGAATTTGGAAGCTAGAGGTAAGTCTTCTAAAGTTGTGATTAATCTACAATGTTTATGTTAGCCTATAAAACATGATGCTATGATATGGAAGTATATATGATCTTGCTATGTGTATATGTTGCGGTATGGACATGTTACTTGTGAGATCATGCTAAGAACACGAAAAAATGCAAGTTTCTATATTCTCTATTATGCTTTACAGAAGATGACTATGTTATGTTAATCTCACAAATGAAGGTTTAGAATGAAAGGAAATTCTCATCTAATCCTAAAGAGTTCATGATCATGTTTATACAAGAAGTTAATCTCCTATGACCTATGATATGTTTGATAAACGACAACTTAAAGGTTATTCAAGAAATGGACTTAATGTAAGCACTGATGAACTAGATATGAGAGGTGTCCCTTCCTTAGTTAGAAGGTAGGTCACAATGACTCTCATGTAAAATGAAAGATAAGTAAATGAACATTGACTAGGGTGACTTGAAGAGTCTACTTAGTATAGGTAGGGGTATGGGACTCTAGCTAGACATTGCACAAGTTAACTCTAAGGGAAGTCCTAGGAGATTGTTCTTATGTAATATGATAACATGAAAGATATATGTTTATGATACATGATGTTACTCTTATATGATGTTGGTCATTATGATGAATATTTTATTTGGGTTATATAGTTATATTAAGTGATGACTACTTATGTGACATGTTATATAAAGCAATGCTTTACTCATGGTCTCCTATCATATCTACTTGGTTGTGTGGGTTTATGGGGCTTCACATGACCATTGCACTTCTAGGTTGGGGATGGGATCATTCGTAAGTGTCTTGTATGTTATGTTCTTTGATCTTTTTAATATGAAATGTTAACATGACTCTATGAAAATATGTGTTTGATCGTCATCATGCTTTATGTTGATGGAATCCCTAACTTGTATATGTCCTATGTTATGTGCATTAAAGATACTCACATGACTTAGCATGTTTTCTAAAGAAATGATAAATGATACTTTTTCATACATGTCCTTATATATTACGTGCATATATCCATACTTAGTACATGTGGCGTACTAACCCATTACTTTATATTACTACAAATGTAGGATCCAACCATTGAAGATTAAGAAGGTCGATTGAAGAAGGTCAGAACTCTTTCTCCAAGTGTCGGTAGGTCCTCATGTTCGGGGATGCTGTCTTTCATATTCTAGCTTACGAAGACATTAGTAGATTTTAAGAATATTCTATTTCCATTTATGTTTGTTGGATTCTTTTGTACTAAGGCCTATATCACAAGTTTACTATATATTGGCAAAGTCAAGATTTGCACTCTTTAGATGGTTTTATATATGTGAGACAAGTTATAAGCATATCGTATGTCTTTATGAATGTTAAGGAGGAAGTCTCTATATACTTCAAATAGAATGTAAAAGTTTTTAGTTTTTTTGCAATTTTAACTGATGACATGTTATGACGAATGCTAAGTGCTTGTATGAGTCATCTGAGAGGATGACGACGACAGTCACATCTGGTGTATGCTTTACAGATGTGATAAAGTTGGTATCATATCATGAGGTTAAATATCCTTAGGATCAATGTCTCACTAAATCACATTACCTAGCGTCTTGTTCATGGTTGTGAAGCGCGCCACAACTATGGATGAGAGGTTATGTGATGACTAGGAAACTTCTCTTTTTCATGATACTCCTATGTCGTGCCTTTAGAGTTTTGACACTATGTGTCTTTTAGAATCTAATCCCTTTCTTGTGGTTATAGGGGATGAACACAAGAAGGACAGCCGCGAGAAGAGTAGGAGAAGAGATTGTAAATGTGGGAGCTACTCCCCAAGGCAATCAAGTTCCTCCTCAAGTGAAAGATGCTACAAATGATCAAGTTCTGGTGAATCCTCCGGCTATGATGGATGGTGAGGTAAGGCAGCGCTTGTAACAACCCTAAAAATGAATAAGATAAGAAATGCTTAATGTGTCAAGAATGCCTATGATTAGACCAGGGTTCACACGTATTAATGCGCGTAGAACCAGATCTCGGAACCCTTGCTATAGCCAAGGCACTAACTTGGGGAGTTAGTTGAGCTTGGAAAAGTTGGGACCAACCATGTAGGGCTCTCGAATACAAAAATTTACTCGAAGGAGTCTTTACCAGACTTACAAAGAGGAAATCTTATGATTTGAGGGTCTAGGGGTAAAATAGTCATTTACCAGGCTATGGGTAATATTGTAATTGCCCTAAATATATAATTAATTAATTATTTAATAAGGTGGAAGGGCAAATTGGGGAGAGAGAGACGAAATGGAGCTCTTGAAGTTAAGTCTTGCTCCAACCGGGTTCGAACCTAGGTGGGAGCAATGATTTAATGTGATTTTTTTAATTGGTGAATTAATTTAATAAATTAATAATTAATGGCTGATTTAAAAAGTAAAATCAGATTTTATTATTAATTATTATTATTTATTAATTAATATGTTTTTATGACTAAGTCTCCTAGTTGACTAAGTCTAAACTACTTCACCTCTTTTAACTCTCTCTCTCACGCTCATCTCTCTCACATTTCTCCTTTTTTTTTTTCACGATTACTCTCTGCCAAAATAACTACAAGAACAGAAAAAATACTAGAGTTCTTCACACTTGAAGAACTCACACAAAAATATAAGAAAACAAGCTAAGTGAACACGTTAGGCAAAGAGAGGGTTTTTTCGTCGAAAGTTTTGTGTTGAAAACTTGGCTTGGACTTGAGTTTTGGAGAGTTTTTGGGCAGCAACTTCAAGTTTTGAACGTCAAAATAAGGTATGGGTTTTCTTCTCTCTTGGTCCCTTTCCCAAGAGACCCTTTAAGGTTAATATTGTTCATTAGAAAACTAGGATTGTTTCCCCTTTTGAATGCCCCTGTCACTAGCTCCCAATGAATCGTAGGTTGGGTATGATTTCTGGTAGATTTAGGTATGTTATGATTTCGTGATGAACATGATTTTGATTGTATACTTGAAATCGTAGGAAAGACAACCATGTATTCTAAATTTGTGAAAGTGTGTGTATGTGCGAAAATGTTACTGTGAATGCACTGTGAATGAGGTTTCGATTTATGGTTTCAAGTTTGATATTGTTTTGGTTGTCATTTTACGTGTATAAATCTATGTAATCGTGATTTTCTTTAAAATGGAGATGGGACTGATTTGAGTGTCAACATTTTGGCTAAACGAATCCATGAAATACTCCCCCAAAAAGTAACAAACGATCCATGAATTGTCATAAGTTTTCAAGTGAAAATATTGATGAAAATAAGTTAATAAGATGATAAAGTTCCAGCCAAAAATACAATTTTAGTTTAGGCTAAAGTTTACTGAACAAATCTGGAAAATTTAATCAATTTTAAAGGGGTGAGGCCACCAGGATTCGAACCTGTGACCTCACCCGTGTGGCAATTTAAATTCGTAAAAAGGAAAGAGGCTGGGGGGATTCGAAATTGGGTCTACTGGTTGGGATAGGAGAGAGCAACAACTTAAATCAATAAAATGGGAGGCGTGGGAATCAAACCCACGACCTCCAGGCAGCGAATGAAGGGAATTAAAATTAAAAGAAATGAAGTGTGAGGCGTGGGAATCGAACCCACGACCTCAAGGCTGGAAAGGAAAAGGGCGAAATAATTATGAAAATAAAGTGAGGTTGTAGGGGCTCGATCCCACAACCTCACTGCCAAACGCCTAGCTAAGTCAATTTTAATTAAAAATAAAAATAAGGAGGCTGTGGGGGTTCGAACCCACAACCTCACAGCCCTAGCGAAATACAAATAAAATAAGGAGGCTGTGGGGGTTCGAACCCACAACCTCCCAATTCCCAGCGAAATAAAGAGTAAAATAAAAAGAGGCTGTGGGGGTTTGATCCCACAACCTCTTGGTCTAGGCGGAATGGGACAACAAGGTTTTAAATGAAAAATAAAAGGGGTTGTGTGGGTTCGATCCCACAACCCTTCGGCTAAATAAAGGGAAAACCCAAGGAGAAAAATAAAGATAGAATGTTGATGTTAGGGCTCGATCTAGGGTCTCAATGTCATGAAGACTAAAATAAAGTCAAGGAAAAATGTAAGTATTGTCCAAGTGGTTCGAACTTGGGTTCCCTTGCCCAAATTTCCGTACTGATACATAAGTCATATGTGAATTAAATGTTCAAGAATAATGCCACCTACTTAGATCGAAATCGAGATCTTTGCATATATACAAGATACATAAGTCTTGTACTACATAATCTTAGGAAGATATGAGTCACTTAACGAACTATGAATGAATCCTCATGGATTGTATGTATAGACCCATAAGTCTAGCATACGTTTAGAAATAAGTGAACCTAAGATGTATGTAATGAAATGACCACTAAATGGCCAAGTGCATTGGCATACGATGAAATGATTATTATGTAATGAAATGACAAAACCTTAGAAGGGTTAAGTAATAGTGTGAAACACACAAATGGCCAAGTATATTGGCATATGATGAAATGAACATTCACGTAAAATGGGGTGAGTAATTTTGAAGAGCAATTGTGCTAATGTTAATGAATGTGGTGATAACATGATATGAGGCTAATGTAAAAGATGAGAACAATCTCAAATGAGCCTAAGTAAATGTTACCAAAACGTACTCACCTATGAGAGTGTAAAGTTAATGAAGAGACCAGTCTCTATGAACACTCTAATGAAAGTATTGAGATTAACACACTTAATACTAATAATGAGATGAGAAATCATCTATTGAGCTATGATGTCCTCATACAAGAAACCATCTTCCATGACGTATGAGTTGAATGTAATGGAACATTATACTGAGCACCGATATATTAGCTATGAGCGGTGATGCCTTCTTTCGGGAAGGGCGGAGGTTCACGTAACTCTCATGAGATGAGACTGTCTGGCTTGCCGGGTATGGGTCTCCTTATATCTCCTGGTCTTCGAACCTATACTGCGAATATAGGGATCTGGCGAGGTTAAATTCCCATGTACGCTAGCATGTTTTGGGTCACCTTGGCCGGTGATTCCACCTCTTTTTGGTGTGGGGGAGACACTGGATTTCATGATGCTCACATGATCTATGTCGGTTAAAGTTACAGTTCCCAATGAATGAATGAGTACAGCCTCAAATGAAGCACATAATGAAATGAACGATACCAAAGGTGTTAGAATAGGATAATCAAGAGGTGAGCTAGACTCAGGTAATGACACTAGGTTATTCTTGATCATTGCACAACAAACCCAATAAAAGTCTTAAACTACACCCTAGGTATAGCTGGTGTGCACACTGGCCTATGAACGAAACGAAATGAAGTATGTATGAATGAATGAAGCAGACTCTGTGTTTGCTAATGAAGACTCCCTAGTAGAGGTCCCATATGTTGAGCCCTCATTTTGGAAAGTCTTAATGTCAAGTCCATGATTCCAAGGTCTCATGGCATATGAATGAATGTTATGAAAGATGTTATGTGTTATATGCTATGTCATAAGTGTTATGTGTAAGATGTTATGTGCTGTGTGCAATATGATAAGTATGATGATGTATGTTACTCTCATGGCATGACTTTCCTAATTCAAATTTGGAAAGCTCACTGACTTTCCTAATCCAAATTTGGAAAGTTCACTAACCTTCCTAATCCCAATTTGGCAAGTCCACTGACTTGACTTTCCAGAATCATGTTGTTAGGAAAGAGCTATCCTTTCTCATGCATGTCCTTAGTGTGTGCTTGCATATACCCATACTTAGTACAAGTGTGTACTAATCCCATACAACTCTATATTTTTAGGTGCAGGCACAGGTGGACGCTAGAGCTTACAGGTTGACATTGCAGCTATCCGGACGTGGA